>JAVGWX010000015.1:68168169-68325669 GCA_036924085.1 Ariolimax columbianus
CTCTTTCTTTGTCTTGTCTCTCTAGCTCTCTCTCGTCTTTTTAGCTCTTTCTCACGTCTTTCTAGCTTTTTCTCTCGCTGCATACATAAGAGCAAATTTTATTTAGCGGAGGCTCTCAAAATTTAGTTGTTTTTGTTTGGTCGTAAAGTTTTGCCTCTCTATAATCTACTGGTGGAGGCACGATTCTTTCCATCCTAGACCGTAGACCTTTAGGTGATATCACGACGTATTAACAAGTGTTTGGATGCGTGTGTGTGTCTGTATGCACCTATGTTAGTGTTTCAGTGATCCAAGATTTCAATGTCGCTCAAACCAGACAGGATGTTCGCGCTCACTGAAGTGGAGTCCTTAAATGTTGTGTGTTGATGTATCTGTGTCTGTGTGTGTGTGGGTGTGTATGTATATGTGTCGGTGAGTGTCAGTGTGTGTGTCTGTGTGTGTGTCTCTGTGTGTGTGTGTCTGTGTGTGTGTGTGTGTCGATGTGTGTGTCTGTGTGTTTTTGTCTGTGTGTGTGTGTGTGTGTCTGTGTGTGTCGTTATGTATGTGTCTGTGTGTGTGTGTCTGTGTGTGTCGGTGTGTGTGTGTGTCGGTGTGTGTGTGTGTCGGTGTGTGTGTGTATGTATGTGTCTGTGTGTGTGTCAGTGTAATGGTGTGTGTGTCTGTGTGTATGTGTATGTGCGTCTGTATGTGTGTCGGTGTGTGTGTGTGTCTGTGTGTGTGTGTGTGTATGTGTTTGTGTCTCTCTGTGTGTGTGTCGGTGTGTGTGTCTCTCTCTGTGTGTGTCGGTGTGTGTGTATGTGTGTGTGTGTGTATGTGTGTGTGTCTGTGTGTGTATGTATGTCTGTGTGTGTGTCTGTGTGTATGTCTGTGAGTGTGTCGGTGTGTGTGTGTGTGTGTGTGTGTGTGAATGTGTGGGTGTCGGTGTGTATGTATGTCTGTGTGTGTATGTCTGAGTCTGTATGAAAGGTTATATTTAGTTACAAAGCTAATCGTCATTAAACGAATCAATTTTAAAATGTATTTTAATGGGACAAATGTGTTGTTCTTCTGAGAGCTTTTGGTCAATGATACACAAAGCAGTCGATGACCTTCATGCCCGATTAGGTCTTTAAGGGCAGCAGTACTCCATCCACCTCACCCTCATCCCTCCTTTGCCCGCTGCACCAGACCTGGCTCATGACCTCTATATTTCATCTAAAGTCTTTCAACAAGTTCTCTTGCCTTCCCTCTAAACTCTATACCACATCCGTACTGGCAATGTTGACAAGGTTTCTTCTTTGACACGGCAGATGCTACCACTAGATCAAGGTAGCCGACTAGGAAGGAGACATCAGAGTGGCGCAGAGTGTAGAGGGGCGCCGAGTGTAGAGAGATACAGAGTTATAGAGTGTCACTTTTCTTGGAGTGTGCTTAATAATGAATATTTTTTTTTGTTTGGCGTGCGCCTTATTTTCTCTAATCCCCAAGCCGGTGTGCGTTGCACTGTGGTTTTTATTTTGCGCCTGTCGGCCCAGTACATCTGACTTCAGTATGCATTTTATGTAAGGGTTTGCTTTCCCGGGGTAACGGCCGGTGCTGTGCTGGGGATCGAAACCAGCACCTTCTGGTTGTGAGCCGTGCCACTTAACCACTAGGCCACGCCGTCCCCTTAATGAATATAAATGTGAGGAACAGCCAGAACTATTTACCCGTTTGCAACACGAACAGAACTACCAAACTGTGAGAGCTGAAGGCCGAAACATGGCGACAGACATGTTCAATGTTGGGATAAATAGGTACTTATATTGGGGCGATTAGTCTAAATACAACACGCGGCTGAGAAATATGGACAGTTACCCAAACCTCACGGAGTAAAATCGAGTCCCTCGAGTTAAAATGCTAAAGCAAGGTGCTCAAAATACCATGCACCGAAAAAATAAGATGAATACAGACATTCGGCAAGAGTTGGACAAAGAGAAGAACAGGATACATACATTCGGCAAGAGTTGGACAAAGAGGAGAACTGGATACATACATTCGGCAAGAGTTGGGCAAAGATGAGAACTGGTTTATAAATTCCACCATGAATAGAGGGGCTCAGTGGTCACGAGGTAAGGTGTTTGTCTCGGGTGTCAGAGGTCGCGGGTTCAAATCACGGTGAAGAACCGGGATTTTGTTCACCTGGATGTTCTAGAAACAATACCTTGATCTCTGGGCAGTGAGATAGAACACTCGTGTTAAGTGTCCAACACGTCCAAAATCCATTGGCAGTTAGAAATCGAAAAAGAGTAAGTCTTAACGGCCACTGCCCGGACAAAATAAAAAAAAATTGTAGTTAAAAATCTACCCAAATTATTTGAGCCTTCCCCCAGGCCTAGTAAGCCGCAGGAAGTTTTAAAATACCTACCACGTATAGCCAAAGCCTTCGGTTACCTGGCAACATACATCAACGTGCCTGTTTACCAGGATTCCAAGATAAGAAAATTGAAGTACTTTGGCTGCATGAAAAGACTCAGTGGTATTGAGAGAAAGGTAAGGAAACATGGTACCGGGCATGAGAGGTAGAAGCAGGCCAAGAAGGCGATGTCATCAAGATATCATGGAATGCTTGGGCATGCCTCTGGAGCAGGCTGGAGGTTTGGATTTACTGTTATGGGATCGATGTTCTGCAAAAGACGTGCTACATGATGATGATGATTCTCCTGCTATTCATCGTGAGATCACTCAATGCATTTCGTGGGAATTAGTAATTTCGTTTTTGATAGGATGAGTTCCAAGTTGTGTTTCTTCACATGGACAGAAAGTGTTCAACATGTTTTGTGTTTCTAACTTTTTTATTTTTAAACCAACTGCGTCGCTTGCGTTGCTGAGCTCATGCAGGCATTGCTCAGCTTCCTTGGTAATGTGGCTGATGATGACCAAGCCATTCACAAAAAAGAAATGATTAAACATTTCTCCTTCTACGTTAATATCACTCTGCATATTGTACTGAAGACGTGCCAATCAGAATATTTCATTAAAAAACTCGAAGAGTCCTCTAGTTATTTAACCCACATACATTTTTGGGCCGGTAATCTTTTTGGGAATGGAAGGGAAAATACTCTCCACTTCCGATAGAAAACTTATTTCAAAACTCGATCAAACCTTGCGTGGAGGAGAAAATTTCCATTTTTTTGAAAGTTTGGTTTGATTTTAGAAAGAACATTGATTGAGAATATGGTTTGATTTTTAGAAGGAAGATTGATTGAGAATATGGTTTTTGTATGAGAAAGACAATCACAAAGTGATGTGATAACTATTCCTGCAATTTAGAATGCAATTAGCAGTTTCAAGTTCTGGGCTTCTCATTTGTTTCGATAAAACACGATACGGGGGATGTGGGGGGGGGGGGGGGGGGCAGTGGTGTGTTCGAGAGCTTGGAGGTACTTAACCTTGGCTAAGGCTCAACATAATCTGGCGCCAGCTTTATTATTTGGATATGGCATAAGCTATGCCACAGTCGACAGGTTACGATGTGTGTACGTTTTCCTGATTGATTGTTCATGACTTGTATTTATCTATACATTTTATTGTCACAATTAAATTGTTTTAAAACACACTTAGATGAATACTACTGTATTCACATATAATTTTCACATTACAAACATATAAAAATCAACAAAAAAGCATGCAGAAGTTTTCAAAATATGTTTTTGTCGCCGATAAAAGATTACAAATGAAACTCCTTTCAATTTGTCTTTCTAAATTGTATGATTTCATCAAAAGGACTCATAGATGCCTCATATTAAGGTATATTTGTACTATCCAGCAGAGTTCTCTGTGTTAGATCAAAGGGGCATAACTTCTAGAACGTATTGTCTATAACTGCATCAATATCAGGAAGGCGATTAGCCTTAGGTGATTAGTCACGTGGTGTGCTCATTTTTCTAACTTTTCATTTACCAGAGTTTACGCATGGCCCTGTCACAACACAACTCAGTCAAATCTTTAAGTCAGAGTTTGAGCAAGGCTCTGTCACAGTTCAGTCAAATCTTTAAGTCAGAGTTTGCTTCGTCACAGTTCAGTCAAATCTTTAAGTCCGAGTTTGCTTCGTCACAGTTCAGTCAAATCTTCCAGTCAAAGTTTGAGGAAGGCTCTGCCACAGAACAGTCAAACCAGATTGTTATTTTATTATACACTTGTTTATTATTATAATGTTGTGCGTGTGGATTAATTTGATGTGTCAGACAAATTAATCGTCGCAAACCGAAACATTGTTAAACGAGAGCCGTTAAAAATTAGAATGCAACTCTGTTGGCCTCTAAAAATGATCACATATCTAGTCTATGATCATATATCTAATCTATGATCACATTCATAAATATGGGCCGGTTATCAAGTGTAAATAAATAGGCTTAAATTGATGTTTTGTTCAATCGGTCGGGATTTTACTGATAAATAAATAATTATCACAGTATAGATGATAACAAAGATGAAATGTAATGTTTTGGAATCGTCCTCAGAAAAGGATGAGGATCGGGGTAGGGTGATGTTGTGGTGGAGGTTGGAGCGCGTCGTGGATGTATATATATATATACACACACACACAGACATACACACACACACACAGACACATACAGACACACCCAAATCCACACATGCATGCACACACGCACCCACCAAAACGCGCGCTTACGCACGTACGCACACAATGCTTTTTTCTATTAAAAAGAAGGGGGAATATCCTTTTTTTTAAAGGCGCATAACTTAATGCTGTTTTCTTGGCGTGAAAACCAAAATCTTGCTTTTACCATTCACTCGATAGAAAATGCTGCAAAGAATGAACTTATGACGAAACGTATACAATTTGTAAAACTTCAACAACATTAGAGAAATGGTGTAGATATGGGATATCCTAGCGTATCCCCAGAAAAAAAACCGATATATATTTTACAAAAAAGAATATGCATCTGTACTCACCCCAGTGACTTTCTGAGGCTGACAGAATCATGTCATCTTTGGCAATATTCGAGGTTATATATGTCAGTTAAGTAGAAGTTGCACTCAGAAAAAAAATAATATAAGACGGTGGTCAATGAAGGCGGTATTTATGTACAAATGGATTTGGGACCCTGTGTTGACTTCTGTTGTTATAAGTTTACCGATCAGAGAATTCGTTGGTTCGGTCGTACGGCACGAGTCTGATCTTAAGGTGGTTCTTATGCTTGTCTTAAGGTGGTTGTTTTTCGTATAATGATGCCCTCACCGAGAACTTCTCTTACGGTGGCTGTTTTTCGTGTAATGATGCCCTCAACGAGTGCTTGTCTTAAGGTGGTTGTTCTTCGTGTAATGATGCCCTCACCGAGAGCTTGTTTTTCGTACAATGATGCCCGCACCGAGTGCTTGTCTTAAGGTGGTTGTTTTTCGTGCAATGATGCCCTCACCGAGAGCTTCTCTTAAGGTCCTTGTTTTTCGTGTAATGATGCCCTCACCGAGAGCTTCTCTTAAGGTCCTTGTTTTTCGTGTAATGATGCCCTCACCGAGTGCTTGTCTTAAGGTCCTTGTTTTTCGTGTAATGATGCCCTCACCGAGTGCTTGTCTTAAGGTCCTTGTTTTTCGTGTAATGATGCCCTCACCGAGTGCTTGTCTTAAGGTGGCTGTTTTTCGTGTAATGATGCCCTCACCGAGAGCTTCTCTTAAGGTCCTTGTTTTTCGTGTAATGATGCCCTCACCGAGAGCTTCTCTTAAGGTCCTTGTTTTTCGTGTAATGATGCCCTCACCGAGTGCTTGTCTTAAGGTCCTTGTTTTTCGTGTAATGATGCCCTCACCGAGTGCTTGTCTTAAGGTCCTTGTTTTTCGTGTAATGATGCCCTCACCGAGTGCTTGTCTTAAGGTCCTTGTTTTTCGTGTAATGATGCCCTCAACAAGAGCTTGTTTTTCGTGTAATGATGCCCTCACCGAGTGCTTGTCTTAAGGTCCTTGTTTTTCGTGTAATGATGCCCTCACCGAGTGCTTGTCTTAAGGTGGCTGTTTTTCGTGTAATGATGCCCTCACCGAGTGCTTGTCTTAAGGTGGCTGTTTTTCGTGTAATGATGCCCTCACCGAGTGCTTGTCTTAAGGTGGCTGTTTTTCGTGTAATGATGCCCTCACCAAGAGCTTGTTTTTCGTGTAATGATGCCCTCACCAAGAGCTTGTTTTTCGTGTAATGATGCCCTCACCAAGAGCTTGTTTTTCGTGTAATGATGCCCTCACCGAGTGCTTGTCTTAAGGTCCTTGTTTTTCGTGTAATGATGCCCTCACCAAGAGCTTGTCTTAAGGTGGCTGTTTTTCGTGTAATGATGCCCTCACCGAGTGCTTGTCTTAAGGTGGCTGTTTTTCGTGTAATGAAGCCCTCACCGAGAGCTTGTTATTAGTGTAATGATGCCCTCACCGAGAGCTTGTTATTCGTGTAATGAAGCCCTCACCGAGAGCTTGTTATTCGTGTAATGAAGCCCTCACCGAGAGCTTGTTATTCGTGTAATGATGCCCTCACCGAGAGCTTGTTTTTCGTGTAATGATGCCCTCACCGAGTCGGGCAATGCTTATTTGCGCGTTTATCTGTAAGTAGTACCGTTACCTTTATCGACACCGGTATAAAAGGAAAGCTCTAGAAACATGACACTACATATATTATTGATATATGAATACACGAGCAAAAAACATGATTGACTTGGTATCGGAGGAAGCTGATTGAAACAATAATCTTATTCTCCGGCAATTGTCGTATCGTTCCGGTAACAATTGTATCTCTCCGGTAATTGTCGTATCGTTCCAGGAAATAATTGTAAAATTCCGTTGGTCTAAAATTATGAAGTGGTATTGATAATGTAGTGGTTAATCTAACAATTATCACAGCATCTTATGTAGAAGATGTGCCAACGAGTAGCATGCAGTAATGATGTGTATCACTAGTGACATATATCGTTGTTGACATAAAGATGTCGTTCAGACCAGTGATGTATATTAATGTAAGTATGTAGTACGGATAGTGTAGTAGTAGTATATAACCATGATGATGCTGTAGTTCAAGCGTGTAGCAAAGAGTAAGTAGAAACAAATTAACAAACAGTTAGTAAAACAATAGAATCAAAAATGTAAATAATTCATATTGAGATAGCATAAACCATGGCAATTAGCAGAAAAAATGAAACAGAATATCTAATGTAGAGATGTCACAACACGTGACATGTCTCATTTATCTGGGTAACATCAGAGTCAATAATGTCAAACAAAAGTAAATTACAGAATAAGAACTGACAAACACACACACCAACATACAGATCATATTTACACAAACAAGCATTGAAACAAATAAAACAAACACACAAACAAGTTATTGCCGTGTTATCTGAAATTTCTCAAAAACAAACACGCAAACAAGTTTTGCCGTGTTATCTGAAATTTCTCAAACAAATCAATATTGGTATTATTGTCTTATAAATAATCAACAAGGAAACAGTATTTCCAACATTCTCTTATCTTTCACAACATGACCTAATTCTCTTATCTCTTACAACGTGACCTAATTATCTTATACCTCACAACATGACCTAATTCTCTTACAACATGACCTAATTCTCTTATCTCTTACAACATGACCTAATCCTTACATCTCTTACAACAGGACCTAATTCTCTTACAACATGACCTAATTCTCTTATCTCTGACAACATGACCTAATTCTTACATCTCTTACAACATGACCTAATTCTCTTATCTCTCACGACACTACCTCTTATCTCTTACATCATGACCTAATTCTCACATCTCTTACAACATGACCTAATTCTCTTATCTCTCACAACGTGACCTAGTTATCACATCTCTCACAACATGACCGAATTCTTTTATCTCTTACAACATGACCGAATTCTCTTACAACATGACCTAGTTATCTTATCTCTCACGACATGACCTCTTATCTCTTACAACATGACCTAATTCTCACATCTCTTACAACATGACCTAGTTATCACATCTCTCACAACATGACCCAATTCTCACATCTCTCACAACATGACCTAATTCATTCTCACATCTCTCACAACATGACCGAATTCTTTTATCTCTCACAACATGACCTAATTCTCTTATCTCTCACAACGTGACCTAATTCTCACATCTCTCACAACATGACCTAATTCATTCTCACATCTCTCACAACATGACCTAATTCTCACATCTCTTACAACATGACCTAATTCTCTTATCTCTCACAACGTGACCTAATTCTCACATTTCTCACAACGTGACCTAATTCTCACATCTCTCACAACGTGACCTAATTCTCACCTCTCATACAAAGTGATATAACTCTCCCATTCACTTGCTGCATATTTAAA
Source organism: Ariolimax columbianus (assembly GCA_036924085.1). Taxonomy (NCBI): domain Eukaryota; kingdom Metazoa; phylum Mollusca; class Gastropoda; order Stylommatophora; family Arionidae; genus Ariolimax; species Ariolimax columbianus. The sequence continues at coordinate 68,176,509 of JAVGWX010000015.1, forward strand.
TTCTCACATTTCTATGAGCGTGACCAAATCTAATCTGTCCGAGCGTGACCACATCTAATTCTTCTGGGCGTGACCTAATTCTACTGGGCATGACCTAATTCTTCCATCACTCATAACATGACCATAAATCTGCCATCTTTCACAACGTAGCCTAATTGCCTTAAATCTCATAAAGCAACAATGTCACCGATATGTTGACTCTGCAGCTGCATCTTCATCTCAATAACGCTGTACAGACCTAGGGACAGGGCCAGACTGCCAGCAAGGATAAACACCTTGGTCTCCACACACAGGAAGTAGCTGTAACCGAAAGCCATTGCGCAGCCACCGGCGTGGAACATCCGGTATGAAGCGAAGGCTGCTTCCTGTTTGTGGCTGAAGAGGACTCCGAACAAGGCTGTGGGCGAGACAATGTGAAGAAAGTAGGTCATCTTACCGGATATGCCAGTTTGGACAATGTGAAGACAACAGGTCATCTTACCGGATATGCCAGTTTGGACAATGTGAAGACAGCAGGTCATCTTACCGCATATGCCAGTTTGGCTACTAGGAGGAACACATGTATTACTATTTATACCAAGACTGACAATAAAAGTCGGAGGAATAATGCAGAATAACTTAACAGTTTTGTTCGTCGCCATCTTCTTCTTTGATTTAATTTACTACGACTTTTCTCTTCTTCGCTTCCATCTACTGAAATTGTCCATCTTCCATCTACTTCGATTTTTTTTCTCGTTTTATTTATTTCATCTTCTACAGTTTAATCGTTTTTCAATTTCCTCTTCCTTGATTTAATCTTTATTAATCTTGTTTTTTTCTCTTATTCATTTCTTTGACTTAAACTTGTTCTCCATCACCTTCTTATATGACCTGTACTTGTTCTGTTTCTTCTTCTACTTGACCAACTTCTTGTTTACCTTTCGGTACACATTTACTCCTCCTCTACCATGAAGTGTAGGCACATTCGTTGATGTCGCTAGTGTTTTTAAGTTTCTAGAATATGGGGGGCACAGGTAGATGGGGTATAGGTAGATGGGGGTACAGGTAGATGGGGGGGGGGTACAGGTAGATGGGGGTACAGGTAGATGGGGGGGGTACAGGTAGATGGGGGTACAGGTAGATGGGGGGGGGTACAGGTAGATGGGGGTACAGGTAGATGGGGGCACAGGTAGATGGGGTATAGGTAGATGGGGGTACAGGTAGATGGGGGTACAGGTAGATGGGGGTACAGGTAGATAGGGGTACAGGTAGATGGAGGGGGGTACAGGTAGATGGGGGTACAGGTAGATGGGGGGGTACAGGTAGATGGGGGTACAGGTAGATGGGGGGGGGGTACAGGTAGATGGGGGTACAGGTAGATGGGGTACAGGTAGATGGGGGCATAGGTAGATGGGGGTATAGGTAGATGGGGGTACAGGTAGATGGGGGTATAGGTAGATGGGGGTACAGGTAGATGGGGGTATAGGTAGTTGGGGGGTACAGGTAGATGGGGGTATAGGTTGATGGGGGGTACAGGTAGATGGGGTACAGATAAATGGTGGTATAGGTAGATGGGGGTACAGGTAGATGGGGTATAGGTAGATGGCGGTACAGGTAGATGGGGTTTAGGTAAATGGGATACTGGTAGTTGGGGGGGGGGGGGGTATGGATAGATGGGAGCACTGGTAATCGTGTGAGATTGATAGAACACAGGTAAATGTGTGACATTGTTAGGACACAGGTAAATGTATGAGATTGCTGCTTCACAGTAAATTTGATAAAATAGTTTGGACGAGGTATCACTACATTGATAACTTACTGTAGGTCTGAGTCTGCCAAATTGCGTCACACAGACCAAGGCAAGAAGCAACGACATAGAAGTTTGGTACGTCCCTCTCGTAAGGACGCCACAGCCATAACACGATCAGAAGACCAGCGTTGAACGTCGCCCCTGCTGCTATAAACGCGAACCTCTTGATGTGCTTCGAAAAACAGCCAATCGTGATAGAGCTTATAGCGCTGACGGTTCCAAAACAGATCAGGATTGGTCCAATTTTATGCATGCCCATAGCACAATTTACATATGCCTGAAAAAAAGAACAAGAGAGAGAGATTGATACGTTTTGACAAACACAACAGTGAAACGTTGTCTGAACCAGAGACGTATCGCAGTCCAGAACACAAACATTCTATTGCTTTTTTTTTATTTTTAATAATGCGGGTGTGAGGGTTGGGTAAGTAGATGTCCAGACATGGCCAAGTGGTTACTGGCACAACTCACAATTCGAATACACAGGTGTTCGGATCCAGCAAGGTCGTGCCCCAATGGGAAATACAATTTTCGAAAATGCATGCTGAAGATGGATGCACTGTAATCTAAGGAGCAAAGCGCAGTATAACGCCATCCGCGTGAGGTAACAGATAAATAAAATGATGAAAGTGAAAACCCGATGTGAAAATTATATTTTCGGTTCAGATTTTAGTTGACACTGTACTAAACCTGTACTGTCATTTGATAGTGACACGAACAGGTCCAATGCCACACTGAAAGCAGTCGAAAGAGGAGACTAAGAGTATTGTGTAAGCCATCGAGGGTAGAACACTCTTCCATTTGACACATCGCGCTATCCCCCATCTATGGTATGGATAGGAGAAGTTTAAGACAGATTGTCTCCATACTCACATTAGGGGGTCGGCGTGGGCTAGTGGTTAAGTGACCCGGCTCACAACACGTAGGTGCTCGGTTCGCTCCCCATCACAGCACCGGCCGTTACCCCGGGAAGGAAATCCTTAGAAAATTCAGGAGGAAGCAGACCCTTCCACAAAATGGTTGCCGAAGTCGGATGAACTGGGCCGGCAGGCGCAAAATAAAAACAGTACAACGCATACCGCTTTGGGGAATAGAAAACTAATGAAAACGCAAACAAAATAAAAATAGTCACACTAAATAGAGTCTATCCTGATGAAAAAGAAGAAAAAACAGAGTGGGATTCTTAACAGATATTCAATTCAGACAGATAAAAGAGCTAAAGAGACCATACATGGATAAAGGACTTTCAGAGGATAGAAAAGGACACACGGCTTCTTACTTGATTACTGCAACTCTGGCAAATGAAACTGAAGAAGTTGACGTTTATGGGGATGCCAGAATTTCAAGACCATGTATTGCGAGAGACTTAGTTCTACATTTCGTTATAGTAGAGTTTCAAGACCATGTATTGCGAGAGACTTAGTTCTACACTTAGTTATAGTAGAGTTTCAAGACAATGTATTGCGAGAGACTTAGTTCTACATTTCGTTATAGTAGAGTTTCTAGACCATGTATTACAAGAGACGTAGTTCTACATTTCGTTATAGTAGAGTTTCAAGACCATGTATTGCGAGAGACTTAGTTCTACACTTAGTTATAGTAGAGTTTCAAGACAATGTATTGCGAGAGACTTAGTTCTACATTTCGTTATAGTAGAGTTTCAAGACCATGTATTACGAGAGACTTAGTTCTACATTTAGTTATAGTAGAGTTTCAAGACCATGTATTGCGAGAGACTTAGTTCTACATTTCGTTATAGTAGAGTTTCTAGACCATGTATTACAAGAGACGTAGTTCTACATTTCGTTATAGTAGAGTTTCAAGACCATGTATTGCGAGAGACTTAGTTCTACATTTAGTTACAGTAGAGTTTCAAGACCATGTATTACGAGAGACTTAGTTCTACATTTAGTTATAGTAGAGTTTCAAGACCATGTATTGCGATAGACTTAGTTCTACATTTCGTTATAGTAGAGTTTCTAGACCATGTATTACAAGAGACGTAGTTCTACATTTCGTTATAGTAGAGTTTCAAGACCATGTATTGCGAGAGACTTAGTTCTACATTTAGTTACAGTAGAGTTTGAAGCACTGCCTCGTTAGCCCCCTTTATGAGATCATGAATGCCAGACAGCTCCAGGAACCTCCCACACGACACATCGGACAATAAACTCTCATTTCCTCGATCTCTGCTCGTGTCAGTGGAAACGAGTTGTGACATCCTCCAGCAAGCACATCGATTTCATGGACTTGAACATGACAAGACCAATAATCGTTTTCATAAACATAAAAATGGATGCCATCTTGAGATCCTTTACTCCATCAAGTACTTCCTAGTCTGGTCTCCTGTCATGATCTGTCGATTGTCTCCCCCCCCCCCCCCTACCCGATCTCCCGTCATGATCTGTCGATTGTCTCTCCCCCCCCCGTCTCCCGTCATGATCTGTCGATTGTCTGCCCCCCCCTCCCCCGTCTCCCGTCATGATCTGTCGATTGTCTGCCCCCCCCTCCCCCGTCTCCCGTCATGATCTGTCGATTGTCTGCCCCCCCCCTCCCTCGTCTCCCGTCATGATCTGTCGATTGTCTCCCCCCCCCCCCTTCCCCTTCCCTCGTCTCCTGTCATGATCTGTCGATTGTCTCCTCCCCCCCCCTCCTTCGTCTCCCGTCATGATCTGTTGATTGTCTCCCCTTCCCCCCCGTCTCCCGTCATGATCTGTCGATTGTCTCTCCCTTATAAGCGTTCACAACTCTAAGCACCTCAGATCAAAATATGCATTGAGCAGCTAAAGGAACTATCTCACAGGTGGAAGACACGGACCAGTAAATACGGCTCTCAATCAAATAAAATACGAATTTTCAAGAGAACGAAATCGAATATTCCAAGAGCGACAGATCAAGATCAGGAGAGGTCACGAAGATGAAAACTCTGCGGACATTAGAGATATTAAAATTGAAAATCCATGCGTACTATAAAAGGACCGTGTCCCTTCAAGGAACGAGAGTTAAACTGTAAGAGTCGTCGCTTGAAGTTCAAACACGAAAACTGGAACATTTGAGTGCACACAATGATTATCTCAACAGCCCAAGAGTAGCATAAACGAATAACAGCTTGAGGCTTGGACGTCATAGAAAAAGGCCAACAGTAAAATATAAAGACAGCATTGGTCTTATTACTATTACCAGTCATATCCTCATCATGTAGGCGACGGCGTGGGCTAGTGGATACGTGACACGGCTCACAATCCGAAGGTGCTGGATTCGATCCCCGTCACAGCATTGACCGTTACCCCGGGGAAGCAAACCCTTAGAAAATGCAGGAGGAAGCAGACCCTTACATAAAATGCATGCTGAAGTCGGATGCACTGGGCCGACAGGCGCAAAATAAAACCACAGTGTAACGCACACCACCTTGGGGAATAGAGAAATAAGGCGAACGCATAAAAAAAATAAATCATCATGTAGCATGTCCTTTGTCAGTTTGTCAAACACCTTCATGGTGTCGGAATGCTGGTGCACAAAGACACAGCATGTTGTGTATTGGGTTGCCGACCAGTATCAAGCCGATTGCTCAGTATACGACTACATGCAAAGCCCTTCAATGTCACGGTGATACAATGCTATGCACCTACCTCAGATTACGAGGCCAGCGAGGTTGAGAGCTTCTACGAGGACTTGCAGGCTTTGGAGAACGAGGTACCGAAGAAGGATTTACTGGTGGTACAGGGAGATTCGAATGCCAAAATTGGCGAAGACGTGGCACGTGACTGAAAAGGCACATGTGGAGCATGGAAATGTGACCACGAACGATAGAGGACTGAGACTCTTGGAATTTGCATATTATAATAAGCTAATAGTAGCGAATACGCTGGGACCACATAAAATGTCGAGACGTTGGAGGTGGCACAGCGCAAATAGTACGCTTCATAGTCAAATATACTATATTCTGGTCCAAAAGAGATTCAGATCTAGCGTCAATAGCGCCCGGACAAGACGTTTCCCAGGGGCCGATATAGGCAGCAACCACGACGTAGTGCTGATGACCATGCATCTCAGACTAAAGAAAGTTCTGAAAAGAGAGATAGCTAGACTGAGATTTGACTTGGAGAAGTTGAAGTACCCGGATATAGTGGAGACATTTGGAGCGGTGATGGGGGGAAGATTCGCACCGCTCTTGGTTCTTAACGAGGAGGCAGATGTTGAGACGATAAATGAAGCCCTGAATTCGGCATTAATCTCCACGGCATCTGAGGTTCTAGGTAGGTGCAGGATTAAGAAGAAAGCATGGATCACGAATGAAATACTGGATTTATGAGACAAGAGACGACAAATGAAGAGAGCGAAGAAAACACTAGATGGGATTCAGCAATTTAGAGAGATAAATGGAAACATAAAGGCCAAGATAAAACAGGCCAAGGTGGAATGGATAACGACTCAGTGTGCAGATATCGAACAAAATCTAGGAAGAAATGATGCCAAGGGGGCATATAAATTAGTCAAGGACTTAATAAGGCCTGTACAAATTCGAAATACAATGATTCAGGACATGAGTGGGAAATGTCTCACAGAAGCTCAAGATATTCGGGAGCGCTGGACAGAGTACTGTTCGGAACTATAAAAGCATGAAGGTCGAGGTGACCCAATAAATGCAATGTCTCTTGAAGTGAGTCTGATAGAGGAAAATCAAACGATAACAAGGGAAGAAGTATATGAAGCCGTGAAAATGCTGAAGAGAGGGAAGGCTGTAGGTGTGGATAATATCCCAGCAGAGCTCCTACAAGTGGGAGGTGAGGCAACAATTAATACCCTGACATACATCTGCAATAGAATTTGGCAGACAGGAGTGTGGCTCACCAGCTGGACAAAATCAGTAATTATACCACTGCCTAAATCAGGAAACCTAAATATGTGTCCGAACTATCGAACCATCAGTCTAATAAGTCAACAAAGTTATGTTCTCTTGAGAATAATACTTAACAGACTGACACCACAGGCAGAGAACATCATTGCCGAAGAACAGGCGGGCTTTTGAGCAGGGAAAGAGTACCATCGAGCAGATATTTATTCTTCGTCTACTGAATGAGAAGTACTCAGAGTATCAACAACAACTCTACCATGCCTTCAATGACTTTAGAAAGGCGTTTGATAGAGTGTGGCATGCGGCGATGTGGTCAACAATGAAGCATTATAAGTTCAACAGTGATATTGTGAGGGTAATTGCAAATCTTTATGAGCAGGCGACAAGCGCAGTCTCTGTAGAGGGAACGCTAGGCGATTGGTTCCGTACGACGGTGGGTGTGAGACAGGGATGTATACTCTCCCCAACACTATTCAATATATTCTTGGAGAGAATAATGGAGACGACCTTAAAAGGACATGTTGGCACGGTTAAAATAGGTGACAGGCTTATCACAAACTTCCGATTTGCTGATGATATTGATATATTGGCAGGTACAGAAAGGGAACTCCAGGAGTTGATTGGTAGATTGGATAGAACGGCCCTGAGTTTTGGTATGGAAATAAATGCAGATAAAACAAAGCTCATGAGCAATAACATAACAGGGTGTAAATCTGTAATAGCGGCAAATGGGCAGGAACTTGATGTGGTAAAACGTTTCAAATATCTGGGATCGTTGATCAGCGAAGAGGGATCGAAGCCAGAGGTAATTGCAAGAATAGCACAAACAACAGCGGCGCTGACTCGGCTGAAACCTATATGGCATGACAAGCGGCTCGCCCTCGGCATAACAGTTAGACTAATGCGCTCTTTGGTGCTATCAATATTTCTGTATGCCTGCGAGACCTGGACCACTACAGCAGATATCCAGGACAGAATACATGCACTGGAAATGAGGTGCTATAGAAAAATCCTAAATGTTACATATAAAGATCGTGTCACGAACGTAGAAATACGTCAGAGAATTGAAGACGCTATTGGTCCTTTTGAAGATCTGTTCACAGCTATCAAAAGACGAAAGATGACCTGGTGTGGGCAGGTCGCGATGTCCAACGGAATTACCAACTCGATACTCTTTGGTTCCGTACCGGGTCAGAGAGGGCGAGGACGTCCAAGGAAGAGATGGGTGGACAACATCACTGAGTGGTCAGGCCTTCGTCCCGGTGAGATACGACAGGCGGCGATAGACAGAGAGGGATGGCGTGGGATTTTGGGAGTGTCTTCGTGTGTGCCCCAACGACCTGATGGGTTACGGGATGAACTGAACTGAGTATGTCCTGAGCATGTCATCAGCACGCTCAGGATGTGAGGAAAATCACTACAATCCACGATTTAACGCCCTTTTAAGGCACACAAAAGAGTTGCCGGTATTGAATAATAACAACAACACACCAACACACACAGACACACATACACATACACACACACGCATATACATATATATATATATATATATATATATATATATATATATATATATATATATATATATATATATATATATATATATATTAATACATATAACGTAGTTCACAGTAGAGAAGAGCGTCTTAAACCGAAATAGCCTAGAACCCAATCAGTAAAAGCTGTGTTTATTCATGCATCCCTGGAAACAGTTATACCAAGCCCAGTTTGAGAACCATTGCTCGTCAGAGCTCTATGTGGAGGCAAGCTGTCGGTGCTGATATGGAAAGACAACTATTCACAAAAGGATCATTACGTCCCTTGAATCTTACCAGGAGCTTGGAGAACACGCAAAATACTGTCTCCAGTAAAACGATTCCTTTCAAAACATTTCTTCACCACAAAACAGAGACCCCAACATGACCAGACTGCTGTGGTTGTGTCCGCTTCAAGCAGCAGCGTACAGCGCTGGGTTTATGAGCTTGACAAAGTGGATAGTATTTCTTCACCTTTCAAACAGCAATACTTCATCGCCTACGGCAGTTAACCGGAATTAGATTCTCGTGAAAATGTGTGTATTTAAAATAGTGCTACTGAAGTGAAGTGTGAGTGTACTAAATAAACATGTCTCCGAGCTAACATGGCCACAACCGGGAACTTGGCAATTATCTGTCTAGTGAGAGCTTCCCAGGGAGAGATTGATGGTGTCTGGTGTGTATGTATGTCTGGTGTGTCTGGTGTGTATGTATGTCTGGTGTGTCTGGTGTGTATGTGTGTCTGGTGTATCTGGGTGAGCTTGGGAGGAAGGGGCCCGGGTGTTACAGATATAATGGCGTCTGTTAGCTTTGGTAGACACTCGAGCAATCTTTCCAGTCTCAATGGAATGTGAGTTTTTGTGTGTTTGGTTCCACACCACACACACACCCACACACACACACACATACACACATACACACACACACATACACACACATACACACACATACACACATACATGCACACATACACACACATACACACACACACACAAACACACAGGCATGCGCTCGAAACACAAATAATGTTTGAATGTATGTATGTGTGTGTATGTGCATGTATGTACGTATATATATATATATGTGGTCAGAGAGATATATATATACATATATATATATAGATAGATAGATAGATAGATAGATATAGATATATAGATAGATAGATAGATAGTTAGATAGATAGATAGATAGATAGATAGATAGATAGATAGATAGATAGATAGATAGATAGATAGATAGATAGATAGATAGATAGATAGATAGATATGAGAATAACTATATCAATAAAAAGATAGATACAAAAATATTTGATAGAAACATAAATAGTTGTTAGATTAATACATTATATAGACGTATACATAAACAGATACATAAACAGAAAAAACCACACACGCACACACACACACACGCACACGCACGCACGCACGCGTATATATTATTATATAATAGATGGATGGATCGACAGATACAGCAAAATATATTTAATACATAAAAAACGGGGAAGCAACAAATATTCGATTGTGTGCATTCAAATACGTATTCGTATTCGCCTAACGACTGCCGTAGACGAATATATACCGGTCAAAGAATACGCTACTCTTGCATAGATATCGACAAAGAGTACCCTACATTTGAAAACCTCTTCCAAGGAGTACCTTCATTTGAATACTTATTCGTCCAAAGAGTACTCTGCACTTGAATACGCATTCGTTCAAAGAGTACCAAATACTCGAATACGTGTCGGTGAAGAGAGCCGTCTCGATAAATTTAGACGTTTAGTTTAAATTCCATCCTAACTTGATGTACAACTACTTGCTAAGAGTACTTTATTATGTCACGATTGCATCAGCTGACTAGACAAAGGATCAGTTGCCCATTGTCAAACACAGTTAGTTGATTAATAAATCTGACACCTTTTCAACCCTTTGGCATCTATTTTGTCTGATTTTATAATTGCCATATTACCAAAAAAAATCCTTTTGAATGATTTTTACTAGTGTTGTTTTCTCTAAGAATGTGGCAACATACGAGTAATATGTGCACTATTTCCCCCTGCAAAGTTGTATTGTATCTCGAACTGAACTAGTCGTGGTCGAGCTATGTCAGAAATCTATCCGTTAGAATGCCAGTTTTCATAGAACTGAACTTCCAATCCAAAGTGTTGGGAATGATATAAACATTTTTTGTATGCAGATGACCTGGTGATTTGGTGCACTGATGAAAGTGGCAATGTATGCAGATGACCTGGTGATATGGTGCACTGATGAAAGTGGCATTGTATGCAGATAACCTGGTGATATGGTGCACCGATGAAAGGGCCAATGTATGCAGATGACCTGGTGATATGGTGCACTGATGAAAGGGCCAATGTATGCAGATGACCTGGTGATATGGTGCACCGATGAAAGGGCCAATGTATGCAGATGACCTGGTGATATGGTGCACTGATGAAAGGGCCAATGTATGCAGATGACCTGGTGATATGGTGCACCGATGAAAGGGCCAATGTATGCAGATGACCTGGTGATATGGTGCACTGATGAAAGGGCCAATGTATGCAGATGACCTGGTGATATGGTGCACCGATGAAAGGGCCAATGTATGCAGATGACCTGGTGATATGGTGCACCGATGAAAGGGCCAATGTATGCAGATGACCTGGTGATATGGTGCACTGATGAATATGCAACAGTCGCCACCAAAATGCTAAAAAGAGCAATAGATGCCTTACCCATATGGGCAAATAAATGGTGTGTTAGCATCAACACAGATAAATGGTGTGTGAGCATCAACACAGATAAATGGTGTGTTAGCATCAACACAGATAAATGGTGTGTTAGCATCAACACAGATAAATGGTGTGTGAGCATCAACACAGATAAATGGTGTGTTAGCATCAACACAGATAAATGGTGTGTTAGCATCAACACAGATAAATGGTGTGTTAGCATCAACACAGATAAATGGTGTGTTAGCATCAACACAGATAAATGGTGTGTTAGCATCAACACAGATAAATGGTGTGTTAACATCAACACATATAACTGGTGTGTTAACATCAACAGAGATAAATGGTGTGTTAACATCAACACAGATAAATGCAGCATTACACTCTTCACGTTCTCTCCAAAACAAACAGTGGGGTACATCAAGATAGACGGAGAACTACTAAGAGACGATACGCAACCCACCTTCCTCGGAGTTACATTTGATGATAGGCTGACTTAGAGACAACACGTCAACAAGGCAGAAGGAAAAGCCATAAGGAAGTTAGCCACCCTGAGACAACACGTCAACAACGCAGCAGGAAAAGCCAGAAGGAAGTTAGCCATCCTGAGACAACACGTCAACAATGCAACAGGAAAAGCCAGAAGGAAGTTAGCCATCCTAGGAAAACTAAGTGGAACCACACGGGGAGCCTGAGAGAGAATACTTAGCAGTGTTTACCAACAGGGCACATGCCCACATCTGGAATATGGATCAGCTGCCTGGTGTCCAGCATCAAATACTACATTGAGCGAGTTAGATAAGGCTCACAATCAGGTGCTAAGGGTTATTACAGGGGCAATGAAATCAACACCTATAGGGGAGATGGAGAAACTAGGGAGGATGCAAGCACTAAGGGAACGTAGAGACACAAAGGTGCTAACACAGGTAGAAAAGTTCAACTGTATGCCGAGTCACCCAATGAAGAATATATTCCATAATCTAGCAATTGGTAGATTGAAAAGAAGTAGTTTTGTACACCAAGCCAAACGACTTCGCAGACACGCCACAGAACTGCCTGAAATTGTTATTCCTTTAACAACTGTGCCAGAACAAACACCCTGGGGAGAGCAGCATAGACTATCAGTACGAGTCCCAACAACCTGAAGAGATCAGCATATACTATCAGTACGAGTCCAAACACCCTGGAGAGAGCAGCATAGACTATCAGTACGAGTCCAAACAACCATTCAATGAATACTAGGCAAGGAAGAACAGAACAGTGTGCAAGGTAAGACCATTGCTCTGAGTTTCTTGGATGAAGAATATCCACAGGATCTATGGGTCTGAGTATACACAGATGGGTCAGCACAGAATGGAGGAGCAGGAGTGTATATAGAATACCCAAATAACACTATGGAAACGGTTGCAGCACCTGCAGTAACAAATGCTAGGAACATGGCAGAGCGAGAAAAATCCATGGAGGCAAACATCGCCCTCAAAGCCGCCACGGCGAAGTACAAACACACTCTCAAGCAAACAGCAAGAGAAAGCTGGAAAAATAAAACGGAAAGCTTAAACCTGGACAAAGACGGGAACAAGCTATGGAAGCTAGTCAGAGCCATAAACGACGAAACCCCGTCAAATAAACAAATTACTATCAAGCAGGGCGAGAACTTGATCACAGGTAAGAAAGCCGCAAACGCCTTTGTCGATCACTATGCCAGAGCAAACCACATCGAGGTCCCTGCAGATAAGCATACAGACATTAGCGAAGAGCTAAAGGGACACGAAAACATGAATACGGCTCCTGAAGAGCACATGATGGCCAAACTAACAATGCGCGAAATGGAAGAGGCTATGAGAACACTAAAGAAAAGGAAATCTCCCGGAAAAGACGGGATAACAAACGAAATGCTGATGGGACTGGGCCAAACAGCGAAGAAGAAACTGCTATCGGTCCTGAACCAAAGCTGGAAAAGGGGAATTGTACCACAGGCATGGAAAGACGCAATACTGGTACCAGTACCAAAAACAGGAAAGGACAAAGCAGATCCAAATGGATACAGGCCCATAAGCCTACTGAGCTGTGTCGGCAAGCTGATGGAACGGATGATAAACACCAGACTGATGGGGCATCTGGAAGAAAAACGAATACTAATTCCACAGCAGGCCGGCTTTAGACAGCACAGATCCACTGAGGACCAGGTCATCCTCATAGCCCAGGAGATAGAAGATGCCTACCAGGCACAGAAACACACAGTAGCTGTTTGGGTGGATCTGGAAAAGGCATTTGACAAAGTCTGGAAAGATGGACTTAGAGTCAAGCTAAGAAGAAGTGATGTCTGTGGGAAGATGTACAAGTGGATCAACCACTACCTCAAACAAAGAACGGCCAGAGTCCAAGTACAAGGGCAGATGAGCAAAAAGGTGACACTCGAGCAGGGAGTAACCCAAGGGGGAGTATTGTCACCCACACTCTTCCTGGTATTTATAAACGATATTACAGAGAATATACCAAGAAGAGTCTATAGCTCAATGTTTGCAGACGATCTGGCTATGTGGACCTCTGAAAAGAATCTCACCATAGCAAGAAATCGGATGCAGGCGGCCCTAACATCGCTGGAAGAGTGGGCGAACTCATGGCTGGTCAAAATAAACGAGGAGAAAACCACATGTACAATACTCTCACTTTCATTAAAACCCCAAAGTACTAAATTAAGTCTAAATGGCAAATTCCTGCAGCCAAACGACAACCCAACCTATCTGGGAGTCACATTTGATCGGCGCATGACATGGAAAAGTCAGATTGAGAGAAACCGAATGAAAGCCAGAGAAAGAATGGCAATCATGAGGAAACTTGCTGGCACAAGCTGGGGAGCAGACGAAGGCATACTAAAGAAACTGTACACTGGAAGAGTGAGACCAGTTCTCGAGTATGGCATTGCGGCATGGACAACAGCAGCGAAGGCGAACTTCGATAAAGTTAGCAAACTTCAAAACCAAGCCATGAGAATTATAACAGGTGGCATGAAGTCAACGCCAATTGTAGAACTTGAAAAGATTACAAAACTGCAATCCATGACCGATAGAAGAGACTGCAGAGCCCAGCTGCAGTCAGAGAAGCTCCGAAGACTGACCGACCATCCAATGCACCAGAGACTAAACAATTTGGGAAATGGGAAACTAAAGCGGAGAAACTTTGCAGAAATAGCCAAAGCAAAGATGCACGAAGATCCCATAAACGCACTAACAACACCAAAACCCATCACTACTGTACGAAAACCTACCTGGAGGCAGGATATATTTCCAGAGGTGGTAGAAAATATACCAGGTATTGCAATCAAAAACTGCCAGACTGAAAAAGAAAGGAGAGATACTACCCTAAGCTTCATAACGAAAAGCTACCCAAGCATGGACTGGACCCATGCATACACCGACGGTTCTGTAACAAACACAACACAGAACGGAGGGGCAGGAGCATTCCTGAACCTACCAAATGGTAGAAAAATAACACTGTCATTCGCTACTGGTAAGTACACAAGCAATTTCAGAGCGGAGGCAGAGGCACTGAGGGCGGCAGTGGAAGAAATGGTGACACACAGTGAAAATGAAAGCCATATAGTCCTGCTTACAGATGCTCTCGCCGTAGTCACAGCGCTAAAAAGCCAGAAAAACACTGAGCTTAATGACTTAGGAGCAGCACTCTGCAAACTGTGCCATCAGTCCGCACCAAAAAGGGTAGTGGTACAGTGGGTCCCATCACACTGCAACATCCAAGGCAACGAGGAGGCAGACAGACTGGCAAAAGAAGGTGCAAGACTACCAAAAACAGATACCAGTATGACGTACGAAGAGTCAAAACGGCTTATCAAAGCCAGATACATGACCAAATGGGAAACCGAACATACTGGTTACACCAAAAACGATGCCTTTTACCAGTTGAACCGAAGAGAGCAGGTCGTTGTCTTCAGACTTCGCACTGGCCACAATAGACTGAGGTACCACCTATTCAACAAATTGAAGATAGGTGGTACCGACGAATGCCCGTGCGGTACTGGTAAAATGACCGCTGAACATCTGCTGCAGAACTGCCCGACATACGAGGATAAGAGAGAGCAGATGTGGCCATTACCAGTGGAACTGCAAGACAAGCTCTATGGCAGTGGCGACAGCCTCAGGATGACCGCCGCTTTTTTCGAAAAAATAATGGTTACTGTCTGACTGCGTACGCAGAAGAAGAAGAAGAAGTTGCAGCACCAACAGAGAAATTCTGCCATAATTATGATGTAGAGATACAAGCGATGATATTGGCAACGGACAAATTGCTGAACACCAACCTTGGCCCGTATCCTGTGGTATTTCTGACAGTACTTCAAGCACTATCATCTGGTAAGCTATCAGATGTACATGTTTTATTGTCAACATTGAGGAACCAGCGCAGAATCACGGTGCAGTGGATACCGTCTCACTGCGGAATACCAGGAAATGAGAGAGTTGACACACTGGCGAGGGAAGGTGCCGCAGACAAGCAACTAGGTGTATCAGTTACATACCATCGAAAGAAAAGGACGATTAAATCAATGAGAGAGCTTCCAACACAAATACAAGATGACTATCAAAATATAAGCAGGCAATAGCAGATTGTCATACTGCGCCTCAAAACGGAAAACAACCGACTCTGCAGCCACATGTATACACAATTTAGGATTGGCAGCTCAAGTATGTGTACATGTGGAAAGGCACCCCAGACTGCGGAGCATATACTTCAGGACTGTCCAGAGTATGAAATACTGAGGCAGACACACTGGCCTAGAGAAATAACACTGGAAGAGAAACTATATGGATCTATATGTGAACTACAGATGACAGTGAGGTTCATACAACAGACAACTTTGCCGACGTAAACATGCTCCAAGCGAAGGAAAGACGAAGAAATATAAAAATTTCAAATCGATTGACATTGTCTTAAATTTAAGTCAAGATATAGTATTTGGTAATAATTTTATATGTGCAATATCATTCAATTTTCTGCAAAAATATATTGTCATTTATTTTTTAAAATAAATTGACGACCAGTTGTCATAAATTGACGACCAGTTGTCATAAATTGACGACCAGTTGTCATAAATTGACGACCAGTTGTCATAAATTGACGACCAGTTGTCATAAATTGAAGACCAGTTGACATAAATTGACGACCAGTTGACATAAATTGACGACCAGTTGTCATAAATTGACGACCAGTTGTCATAAATTGACGACCAGTTGTCATAAATTGACGACCAGTTGTCATAAATTGACGACCAGTTGTCATAAATTGACGACCAGTTGTCATAAATTGACGACCAGTTGACATAAATTGACGACCAGTTGACATAAATTGACGACCAGTTGTCATAAATTGACGACTAGTTGACATAAATTGACGACCAGTTGTCATAAATTGACGACCAGTTGTCATAAATTGACGACCAGTTGTCATAAATTGACGACCAGTTGTCATATTTGTATTTTATGTACGTCTTAAGGATGGTTTGAAGGGGATTCCGTGGCGAAGTGGTTAAGACGTCGGCCTCGTAATCAGGTGGTGTGGGTTCACCCCCTAGTCGTCTTGTCCTTGACTTGCCACTGGGGTCAGAAGGCTCGAGACGAGAGAGTGAGGATAAAAAGTAGCGCAGTTAAACCTTACTAAAAATAGCGCTAGCAAAATAAATTATGCCATCACCGTCTACGATGACGGCGGCCTTTGGCTTTGCTTTTTTTAAAGGCTGGTTTAAAACATAATTTATTATTTCCACCCATTTCCATGTCGTCAAAGAACTGAATCCAAAAAGCTGTCGATCGATCAAAATATGAACATTGAGAGAAACACGGACTAAACCCTACACCAGTAAGTCAGGGACAACTTGAAGTATAAAAAGGATATAGACCAATTTGAGGCATAAATTAAAGACCAGATATTAGACCACGTGATGACAAAGTTAAGACTAGAGATTAGACCACGTGATGATAAAGTTAAGACTAGAGATTAGACCACGTGATGACAAAGTTAAGACTAGAGATTAGACCACGTGATGATAAAGTTAAGACAAGAGATTAGACCACGTGATGACAAAGTTAAGACTAGAGATTAGACCACGTGATGATAAAGTTAAGACTAGAGATTAGACCACGTGATGATAAAGTTAAGACTAGAGATTAGACCACGTGATGACAAAGTTAAGACTAGAGATTAGACCACGTGATGATAAAGTTAGGACTAGAGATCACGTAGCAGCGTAAGGCGTTTTCACAGTAGTTAGCTATCTAGAATGTTAGTTCATGCATCCACATCATTCACGACACAACCACACTCAGCAAATAACACAGCAACACCCTCCAGCAACCATCTTCATATTTAATAACAACACATTCAAACACACGATACATTTACAAACAACTAGTGAAATGCATCTTAACGAAATAATAATATATTATATATATTAATATAAATATGAACTACCCCACAAGCACAAGCTTTTGAATATTGCCCCCAACTAATGCAACCCAGTTCTAGCCGCTACACTTCCCTTCCCTTATCTGCACACTCAACACACTTTCACAAACTCGTCTTCACGATCGTATTCTGTGAATTTACTCACACTCAGATCCCTTCAGGCAGATGATCTTTTCATTTCACATTCAGATTCCTTCAGGCAGGTGATCTTGACATTACACATTCAATCTGTTCAACGTGTACTCACATGTGGTCACACACTCAATCGATCTGCGTATACACATACTCCGGAATATACATCGTTCCCTAGGTGTCATGCACACACTACACACACATTAAGATCTCTTCTAGTCACAGGGTGTCCAACACACACCGTATAGAGCGACTGGCCAAGACTCAAAGGCGTATGCTGATTCAGTCACCCTGCAACTCATTCCATCTGTCAAACATTCATAAAACAGCCGGCTAACAAGTGGCAGCCTATCAATCGCTCTTCATGAAAGTCGGTGAGCTAAACTCTCATTCCTTTCCAGCCAATTGGCTAGCTAAACTCTCAGTCTCTCTCTCTCTCCATGGCCAGTCTGCTTGAGTTAAGCTTTGCCTAGTATTATATAGTCTCAAGCAGTATCAGGGCTTCCATTGGTCTCCTGCGGGTTGTCTGACTCAGCCATCACTCTAGTTTAGATCTACCTCTAACTAGTTGTTATTTGAATCAATGACTCCGAATTCCTGTTTCTATAAAATGTTGCATAAAGACCTGATGACCTTTGACTGTTACTAACCCCCCACTACCCAAATCGGAACGCCAGAGTGGTCAGCTTCTAACCCCTACCTGTGCCAGACACATTCGTCCCCTCAATCCCCCGTTTTCCTTTGTCGACTAAGTGTCGAGACGGTGTGTGACCTTGGCACACATTCAGGCACCTTTGTTCCCATAGTCGCCGGCCCCATCACCCCTGCCCTTAACACCCATGGTCCGGCTGGAACTGTTACAATTATACCAAATGATGATAGTTGCTGTCATCATGTCCTGGAAATCCGATACGTCCAGTTGACGGACCGCCTGTGTGAAACCATTCAAGCACTCAGGAAGTGTAGTATAGCTAGAGACCCAAGCTAGAGACCCAAGCTAGGACCCAAGCTAGAGACCCAAGCTAGAGACCCAAGCTAGAGACCCAAGCTATAAAACTGATCTTGGCTTAGTTTGGCTTCGTTCGTTCTCAATCTCCCACTACCAAGCCCTGAAAAGGGCTGTGCAAGTAGCAGGATGTTGTCCAGAGAACGGAATGTGCTGTGTCATAGTTTACAGCTTGACTGCGATATTTGCACCTTTCGATCCGGCACATCCGACTTCAGCAGGGATTTTTAAATCACCGGGTAAGCCTTCCCTCTTTGATCCCTTCTCCTTAGCCAGTCTGCTCTGTTGCAGCCTGTTATGCGGGATCCTCACGTGAAGGTGTAGAAGGGTCTTGGCAGCTCTGGTTAGCTGGCCCTGACGCTACCAGTCAGCTATGGGTTGTCAGTGGTTGTTGACCACTGCTCAGCATCTTGATCCGTAAAACTGATCTGATTGGTGGCTTGGTGCTCCGAATTTATTGCGCGTGCTTATTCAATGTTAATCCAGCACTGGATATATAGATGGTATAGAGATAAATACAAATAAAAAAATACATGTATTTACGGCTAAATTTGTGATAATAAATGTTAATCTGAGCAAACCTAAATAGTTACACCTATAACATAAGTTACCATATTTCAGTCGTGTAGTTTCGTTACAAAGTGACCAGCGGACGATTGAGATGTTCATGCCCCCGAAGTCACCCCCGCGCAGTCATGCTGGCGCTGTAGAGGTCTGGGCTGATGGATCTGGGGTTATCATTGACCAGCTTTGTCCTGATCAGAGGGTCAGTATTGATCAGGGACGATGGTTTCACTAGTTCCGTCCGGCAGCATACCACTCCTCTGCATGCACCTTCCGTTGCTTGCCTGGAAATTCGCTTCCCCTTGAAATGTGTACTAAAGAGGATGCTAGAACGTGATTTTCATAGATTTCCATCTTGATATCTACATGAGAAAGAGCTGCGTAAAGAAAATGCTCGTATTAATGACAGCAAGATGATAGTTGACTAGGTCTCATTGGCCTACATCACTCATTGACGTAGACAACAAAAACCCGCTTGAATGGACGATGTGAAACGTTGAACACGTATTGCAACTTAAGTGGGAGATGTACGTATTTTTCTGTGCAATCCAACACCAGAGTAATCTCCGTATAAGTAATCTCCGTATAAGACATCTCCGTATAAGTAATCTCCCAATGCTTTTCAACATTTTCTAGATCTTGGACGCATTGAGGCCAAAGATATTTCTCATCGGCCCCATACTCCCCCCCTCCTCCCGTCACAGGAGCTCACAATACAAACTACTAACAGAAAACTAATAAAAGAAATCTAGATTTATTTCCAGTGCCCTCACATAACGCAAGTTCTGAACCTCTGCTGTAAACATGCGAACTTTCTCAATATACTTGTATATAGTAAACAAAGACCGGGTTCCGAGTACTGTATTCCCATAATGCTATTTTGGCTGACCTACATTAATATTGACGTCCAGGGAATAAGTGCATCCTGAAAGATATCTTTTGGTATCTCTGGCTTTATCTTTCTGTGCGGTCACTCGTGCTTATCGGCCCCTGATTAGTCCTGCCAACAAGGGAACCAATCCCGCGTGATTTATCGTAATCTTTTTCAGATCCGAAACGGGGCATTCAAACTACAACGATCAACCGAATATAACCCAAACACGCAAGGATGTTGTGAAACTGCTCACTGAAACAAAATTAAAATAAGGCGAGGCTGCAGATCACTGAAACAAACCATCATTAAGAAGAAAAACAAACTGTTGTTCGTAATGCCTATTAATAGCTTTGCCACTAATGAACAAACACAAAGTCACATTTAGAACGCGGAAAAATGAAAGGCGTCGTTATTTGATGCGGTCATTTGGATTTTCCTGAGTAACTGGCATTGTTGTTAGCTGGTTTCCATGGGGATGGTTGACAAAAAAAATGCATATTAAAATAGAATTGAAGCAATAATTAGGGGATATCACGAAATGAGAAACAGCCAAGAATGTACTAGATAATCAGTTGGCCATTTATTTGCGGCTTTCTCTGCTCCCCCGCCCCCTCCAAACAAGACGTCCAATCCCTAACCAAGACGTCCAACCCCTAACCAAGATGTCCAACCCCTAACCAAGACGCCCAACCCCTATCCATGACGTCCAACCCCTAACCAAGAAGCTCAACCTCTAACCAAGACGTCCAACCCCTAACCAAAACGCCCAACCCCTAACCAAGACGTCCAACCCCTAACCAAGAAGCCCAACCCCTAACCAAGAAGTCCGACCTCTAACCAAGACGTCCAACCCCTAACCAAAACGCCCAACCCCTAACCAAGACGTCCAGCCCCTAACCAAGACGCTCAACCCCTAACCAAGACGTCTAACCCTAACCAAGACGTCTAACCCCTAACCAGGACGTCCAACCCCTAACCAAGACGCCCAACCCCTAACCAAGACGTTCAACCCCTAACCAAGAAGCCCAACCCCTAACCAAGAAGTCCAACCTCTAACCAAGACGTCCAACCCCTAACCAAGACGCCCAACCCCTAACCAAGACGTCTAACCCTAACCAAGACGTCTAATCCCTAACCAAGACGTCCAACCCCTAACCAAGACGCCCAACCCCATAACCAAGACGTCTAACCCTAACCAAGACGTCTAACCCTAACCAAGACGTCTAACCCTAACCAAGACGTCCAACCCCTAACCAAGACGTCCAACCCCTAACCAAGACGCCCAACCCCTAACCAAGATGTTCAACCCCTAACCAAGAAGCCCAACCCCTAACCAAGAAGTCCAACCTCTAACCAAGACGTCCAACCCCTAACCAAGACGCCCAACCCCTAACCAAGACGTCTAACCCTAACCAAGACGTCTAATCCCTAACCAAAACGTCCAACCCCTAACCAAGACGCCCAACCCCTAACCAAGACGTCTAACCCTAACCAAGACGTCTAACCCTAACCAAGACGTCTAACCCTAACCAAGACGTCCAACCCCTAACCAAGACGTCCAACCCCTAACCAAGACGTCCAACCTTAACCTAGAAGTCCAACCCCAAGCCAAGACAATACAAAGTGACACATCTTTGACACAACTATTTTGATGTCGGACAGTTCTTTACACAGATCCCCTAGTAATTTACTCTCCTGATTTTTACCTCTCATGTTTATCCTTAAATCCCTTTTCTTGGACGTTTTGTGAGGTTTCAAAATATGTCATTTGCAAAAGCATGCACTTTTCCAGCACACAGACACAGTTCTGTTCGTCACGTTAGAGGGCGCAAAGCAAGTAAATGTAAACAAGTCGACGTTTTTTGGTATAATCTTTCGAAAGACCTGTCAAGGACATGTCAAGCATCTGTGTCAATCTGATAGATTAACAGGTGGCACCAGTAGAGACTGTGTACACTTTTTCAGCTCGCTAGGTTATGGGCAGACTGGTTAAAATAGGAGAAATAGAATACTTTTGAGATATTTGTTCGAATAATGCCTCCAGTGGCGAGACGCATACTTTTGAGATATTTGTTCGAATAATGCCTCCAGTGGCGAGACGCATACCTTTGAGATATTTGTTCGAATAATGCCTCCAGTGGCGAGACGCGTACCTTTGAGATATTTGTTCGAATAATGCCTCCAGTGGCGAGACGCATACCTTTGAGATATTTGTTCGAATAATGCCTCCAGTGGCGATACGCAAACCTCTTGACCTAATTTACAATTTATAAAAACTACACATTCCTATACAGTTGATAATACGCTTAAAACGGCCTTATAGCAGGCACTGATCTCGGGGATGAAATGTTAAATCCTAACACGCACCAAGCTTGAGATTTTTTGGAGACGTCATGGTCAGTTGCCTTCCTTGCTGCCTTTACTTCCCTAATACTCGGTTAGGTAGGTACCAATGTACAGTTGAGTTATTAATCATGTGACGTGTGGGTAACGGAGATTGAACCCTGTACATCTGTCGCGAGAACTGAGTGTTCTACCATTCTGCCGCTTAGACGGTGTAACAGTTCCAGCTGGAGCATATGCGTTTAGGGCAGGGGTGATTGGCTTGGCGACTCTGGGAACAAAGGTTGCCTTGATACGAGCCAAATTCACTCACCGTCTCGACACTAAGTCGACAAGGGAAACGAGGGGTTAGGGGGACGAATTTTTCTGGTACAGGTGGGGGTTCGGAACTGACCACTCTGGCGTTCCAAATCAGCGCAGTGGGGGTTGGTGACAGTCAAATACCGCCACATTCGGCTACGAGACATTGAGAGTGACAGCGATTCGGTGTTAATCATCCAATAACAACTACTTGGAGGTATTGTTAAATTAGAGTGATGGCTAAGTCAGACAACCAACAGGAGATCATTGGACAGCCAGGGTGTTGCTCGAGACTATAAAATACTCGGCAAAGATGAACTCAAATAGACTGACTAGGAGAGAGAGAGACTGAAAGACTGGCTAGGAGAGAAATTGATAGGATGTTAGTACTCTAGCAGGTTGACTAGGAGAGTGAGAATAGAGAGTGTTTGCAGGTTGACACAACCAGCACACACCTTCGAGTTTTGGCCAGGCGCTCCATAAGTGTGTGTGTTGGACACCCTGTAAACAGTAAGAGATCTGAATGTGTGTCGTACGCGCAGGATACCTAGTGAACGATGCGTGATCTAGTTACATGTGAATGTAAGAATTCGCGAAGAGATCGAAGTAATTGTGAATGTATAGATCGTCTAAGTAATAGATCTAAATGTATGTGGTATTGTGCAGGACACTTTTGGAAAAATGTGTGTTCTGAGGTATGTGTATGCACAGATCGACTGAGTGTATTACCACAAGTGAGTACGTGATCCGACTATAAGTGACGTGATCTAATTGCATATGAACGCACAGCCTGAGCATACGTGAACTGATTGAATGTGGATGTACTGAAGGTGATCTGATTGTGTGTATGAATGCACAAAACGACAGAGTACGCAATTCGAACTGAGGACGAGTTTTGTATTGAGTGTGCAAATAAGGGGGGTGTAGCGGCGAGAATCTGGGCTATTAGTTGGAGAAAATATTCTAAAGCCGGTGATTGAAACCTCCGATGTAGTTTAAACATATATATATATATATATATATATATATATATATATATATATATATAATATATAATATAAATATATAATAAATATAAAATATATGATAATTTAGTTTAATTGTATTTTGTTCTTTTTGCTAATATTGTTTTGTGGAGATTGTTATTAAATATCTTAAATTTTGTTAGATAGTGTTTACTGTGTTATTTACTGTGTGTAGTCGTGTTGTGTTGTGGGTACATGTTGTACCACTCTAGATAAGTAACTACTCAGCGAAACCTGTACACAATTGTCAAGACATTGCTGCTGATTGATTTCAAGAATCCTTTCTAGGAGGTGAGGTGAATTTTGTTGATCGGAAGAAAAATGTGAGGTCGGATGTTATCTTTTTGGGTGATAAGTGATGAGATTGGATTGGAATTATGGTGTATTATTAGTGGTGATATGAGGAATTTGGATTGGAATTATGGTGTATTATTAGTGGTAATATGAGGATATTGGTTTGGAATTATGGTGTATTAGTAGTGGTAATATGAGAATATTGGTTTGGAATTATGGTGTATTATTAGTGGTAATAGGATATTGGTTTGGAATTATGGTGTATTATTAGTGGTAATATGAGAATATTGGTTTGGAATTATGGTGTATTATTAGTGGTAATAGGATATTGGTTTGGAATTATGGTGTATTAGTAGTGGTAATATGAGAATATTGGTTTGGAATTATGGTGTATTATTAGTGGTAATAGGATATTGGTTTGGAATTATGGTGTATTAGTAGTGGTAATATGAGAATATTGGTTTGGAATTATGGTGTATTAGTAGTGGTAATATGAGAATATTGGTTTGGAATTATGGTGTATTATTAGTGGTAATATGAGGATATTGGTTTGGAATTATGGTGTATTAGTAGTGGTAATAGGATATTGGTTTGGAATTATGGTGTATTAGTAGTGGTAATATGAGGATATTGGTTTGGAATTATAGTGTATTATTAGTGGTAATATGAGGATATTGGTTTGGAATTATGGTGTATTAGTAGTGGTAATAGGATATTGGTTTGGAATTATGGTGTATTATTAGTGGTAATATGAGGATATTGGTTTGGAATTATAGTGTATTATTAGTGGTAATATGAGAATATTGGTTTGGAATTATGGTGTATTATTAGTGGTAATATGAGGATATTGGTTTGGAATTATGGTGTATTAGTAGTGGTAATAGGATATTGGTTTGGAATTATGGTGTATTAGTAGTGGTAATATGAGGATATTGGTTTGGAATTATGGTGTATTAGTAGTGGTAATAGGATATTGGTTTGGAATTATGGCAGATCAGGGGATAATATGAGGAGATTGGATTGGAAACGATCCAGTAGGGAAGGTATGTTCATATACAGCTTTATTTGTGTACGTGTTAGACCGATCAGTGGTGATGGTGGGGGTAATGATGGTGGTGATGATTGTAATGGTGGTTGTGGTTATGGTGTGCTAGTGGTGATGATGGCCTTGATGGTGATGTGGATGATTATGATAAAGCCAACATCACCACCACCATCATCAACATCACTATTTACATCTTCATGAAATCCACACCTTTACCATAACAATCATCTTCAGCACTTTCACTACCATCACTACCGCCACCAAGCACACCACCATTGCCACATCACCATCACGACCATTACCATAATCAACAACGTCATCACCACCACAACCATCCAACTACTATTATCATAACCACATTCAACACTTCAACCACCATCATTCTGGCTACCATCACCACTGCTACCACCACCAGAATCCCCACCTCCAGCACGACCACCACCATCATCATCATCATATTATTATTTTACCATCTCTCATCCAAATTTTCCATCCTTAAAACACAGTTTCCTCTCGAATACCTCCCTGATGTAACTGCCCTTCCTGCAATCTCTCCCTTCCATTTATTAACCCCTGTACCACAGAATTAACCCTCATGAGCACATTCAAGATTCACACAACCATTTCTTATTGAGCGTCTCTTATTCGCAATCTGAAATTTAATGAGTAATTGAAGCTCTCTTGTGATGGTTGCTTTTCTTCGAAAGTAGGAAGGGGAAAGGGGGGGGGGGGGGGGGCGCTCTCTTTTGATGGTTGCTCCATTTCGAGGGGAGGTAACAAAACTCGCTTGTGATGGTTGCTCTTTTTCGAGGGGAGGTAACAAAACTCTCTTGTGATGTTTGCTCTTTTTCGAGGGGAGGTAACAAAACTCTCTTGTGATGTTTGCTCTTTTTCGAGGGGAGGTAACAAAACTCTCTTGTGATGGTTGCTCTTTTTCGAGGGGAGGTAACAAAACTCTCTTGTGATGGTTGCTCTTTTTCGAGGGGAGGTAACAAAACTCTCTTGTGATGGTTGCTCTTTTTTCGAGGGGAGGTAACAAAACTCTCTTGTGATGGTTGCTCTTTTTCGAGGGGAGGTAACAAAACTCGCTTGTGATGGTTGCTCTTTTTCGAGGGGAGGTAACAAAACTCTCTTGTGATGGTTGCTCTTTTTCGAGGGGAGGTAACAAAACTCGCTTGGGATGGTTGCTCTTTTTCGAGGGGAGGTAACAAAACTCTCTTGTGATGGTTGCTCTTTTTCGAGGGGAGGTAACAAAACTCGCTTGTGATGGTTGCTCTTTTTCGAGGGGAGGTAACAAAACTCTCTTGTGATGGTTGCTCTTTATCTAGGGGAGGTAGCAAAACTCTTTTATGATGATTTCTCTTCTTCGAAGGGAGGTAACAAAGCAAAGCAATTCATTATTTACTAGTATAAAGGTTTGTTTTTTGAACCTATTACCTTTCCGGCTTCTAGTTTGACAAAATCTTCTCGTTATTAACCAAGGTCAGTATGAAATATCAGTTGAAAAGAAATATGTATTTCATAGCTTTCCGATAAGATATTGTATGAAATTCTTATGAGACAACATGAAACTGACGAGTTGAAGAGTCTTGGAGGAGAGAGGAGGGGGCGGGTTTGTTAGAGGGAGGGAAGAGAGAGGTAGCGGAGAGGGGAGGAGCGAATGGTCATAATGGAAGCCGATTTTCGTTGATCGTTACTCATTTGCACAAAATATGTGAGGGAATTATGAATGTGTTTAAAAATAACACGGATGTCAGAAAATTTAGCATGTTTACAGTAAGGAAAAAAGTGAAGAGTCACCAGGGTCATGTGAAGCATAGATATCTAGATGGGAGGGAAGAGTCACCAGGGTAATGTGAAGCATAGATATCTAGATGGGAGGGAAGAGTCACCAGGGTCATGTGAAGCATAGATATCTAGATGGGAGGGAAGAGTCACCAGGGTAATGTGAAGCATAGATATCTAGATGGGAGGGAAGAGTCACCAGGGTAATGTGAAGCATAGATATCTAGATGGGAGGGAAGAGTCACCAGGGTCATGTGAAGCATATATGTCTAGATGGGAGGGAAGAGCAACAGGGTCAGGTGAGGAGTAACATCTGGGTTAGGTGAGGAGTTACATCTGGGTTAGGTGAAACATACTGATCTCGACCACACCTCACGCCAGATGAAACATACTGATCTCGAACACACCTCACGCCAGATGAAACATACTGATCTCGACCACACCTCACGCCAGATGAAACATACTGATCTCGACCACACCTCACGCCAGATGAAACATACTGATCTCGACCACACCTCACGCCAGATGAAACATACTGATCTCGACCACACCTCACGCCAGATGAAACATACTGATCTCGACCACACCTCACGCCAGGTGAAACATACTGATCACGAACACACCTCACGCCAGATGAAACATACTGATCTCGACCACACCTCACGCCAGGTGAAACATACTGATCTCGACCACACCTCACGCCAGATGAAACATACTGATCTCGACCACACCTCACGCCAGATGAAACATACTGATCTCGACCACACCTCACGCCAGATGAAACATACTGATCTCGACCACACCTCACGCCAGATGAAACATACTGATCTCGACCACACCTCACGCCAGATGAAACATACTGATCTCGACCACACCTCACGCCAGATGAAACATACTGATCTCGACCACACCTCACGCCAGATGAAACATACTGATCTCGACCACACCTCACGCCAGATGAAACATACTGATCTCGACCACACCTCACGCCAGATGAAACATACTGATCTCGACCACACCTCACGCCAGGTGAAACATACTGATCACGAACACACCTCACGCCAGATGAAACATACTGATCACGAACACACCTCACGCCAGATGAAACATACTGATCTCGAACACACCTCACGCCAGATGAAACATACTGATCTCGACCACACCTCACGCCAGATGAAACATACTGATCTCGACCACACCTCACGCCAGATGAAACATACTGATCTCGACCACACCTCACGCCAGATGAAACATACTGATCTCGACCACACCTCACGCCAGATGAAACATACTGATCTCGACCACACCTCACGCCAGATGAAACATACTGATCTCGACCACACCTCACGCCAGATGAAACATACTGATCTCGACCACACCTCACGCCAGATGAAACATACTGATCTCGACCACACCTCACGCCAGATGAAACATACTGATCTCGACCACACCTCACGCCAGATGAAACATACTGATCTCGACCACACCTCACGCCAGATGAAACATACTGATCTCGACCACACCTCACGCCAGGTGAAACATACTGATCACGAACACACCTCACGCCAGGTGAAACATGCTGATCTCGAACACACCTCACGCCAGGTGAAACATACTGATCACGACCACACCTCACGCCAGGTGAAACATACTGATCTCGAACACACCTCACGCCAGGTGAAACATACTGATCTCGAACACACCTCACGCCAGGTGAAACATACTGATCTCGAACACACCTCACGCCAGGTGAAACATACTGATCACGACCACACCTCACGCCAGGTGAAACATACTGATCTCGAACACACCTCACGCCAGGTGAAACATACTGATCTCGACCACACCTCACGCCAGGTGAAACATACTGATCTCAAACACACCTCACGCCAGGTGAAACATACTGATCACGACCACACCTCACGCCAGGTGAAACATATTGATCTCGACCACACCTCACGCCAGATGAAACATACTGATCACGACCACACCTCACTTTCTGTTAGGGGTTCTCGAAACATACTATGTCACAGTAGTCGAACCAATAGGTGGGGATCTAAACTATGATTCACAGAACGGTAAGCATTGCACTACAGCTAGAAGAGACCCAGTCCATCTTCTAAAGTATGCCTCAGGATGTAAAAAAGTCCCCAGTAACCCGTCACCAAAGTCAGTCAAGAGTTAACCCTGAACGTATGACTTATAAGAACTGCAGCAACAATAAGACACATTTATTTTCAGATGTACATAAGTACATACACATCTCTACGAGTCCACACATATATATTTACATGTAGAAAACATATATTTACAAGTTTGATGTTTGCGTTGTTCTCATATGGCTTCTTTCCCTCCGTACTTTAGTTTAATGAACAAACTGTAAAACAAAACAGAAGCCTTCGAAATGTAGATTGTGTCGCGTTTCGTGGATAGAGAAACAAAGAAATTGCGAGACGTCCTGACGAGGGTAGGCATGTGTAAAGACGTTCTGACGAGAGTAGGCATGGGTAAAGACGTTCTGACGAGGGTAGGCATGGGTAGAGACGTTCTGACGAGGGTAGGCATGGGTAGAGCACTTTTCACAGGCATTACAATTAGGCAAGTCAAATATTTTGGTCATATAAAAAGGCACAGTACTTTATTGAAAACAATACTTAGGGGAAGGTTGAAGGTCGGTTGGCAAAAGGCGAGTAGAGGTATACGTGGGAGAGCAACAACTTTTGATGGATTAATGTCAGTCTGACAGATTGTACCGTCAGGAGAAGAGACAGAGGATATTTGCGGTCCATTCCAGCGAACCTCAGTTGCGGAGATGGCCCTTGAATTGAATTAGTTTCAATGACGTTTCTTCCTACTTGTCCCCTTCCTACTTGTCCCCTTCCTACTTGTCCCCTTCCTACTTGTCCCCTTCCTACTTGTCCCTTTCCTACTTGTCCCCTTCCTACTTGTCCCTTTCCTACTTGTCCCCTTCCTACTTGTCCCCTTCCTACTTGTCCCCTTCCTACTTGTCCCCTTCCTACTTGTCCCCTTCCTACTTGTCCCTTTCTTAAAATCGTCGATTCTGTCACTAACTACGTCATACCTCTATAGTTTAAAAAAAGTGATAACAAACATTCACATCTACGTTTTCCGAACCATTATCATCATAATCATCGTTTCGTAGGCCGCTCCTTCCAAAGTAAGCATATAACCAAACATGTACAGTCATTCAACTTTTGACTATCGTCTGCAGTCATTCAACTTTTGACTATCGTCTGCAGTCATTCAACTTTTGGATATCGTCTGCAGTCATTTTACTTTTCCCAAATAAAGTAATAATATAATATAAAAAAGAAATAACGAAATGCCACGATCAAGGTCTGGCACAAAAGTCAACAATATTCGTTTTGTACCGATTGTTAAATAAACCATGAACTGTAAGAATGTATTGTGCCGGAGGTTGCGGGTTCGAATCACGTTGTAGGCCGGGATTATTTCTGGTGGACCGTCTGGTAAAAAATCCTCTGGGAAGTGAGATCGGACACCCGTGTTAAGTGTCGAGCACGTTAATAATCCCGTGGCAGTTAGAAATCGTAAAGAGTAGGCTGCTGGGACCAAGGTAAAAAATTATCGTTAAAAGTCTAACCTAATTTTCATGTGTACCTTCCCCCAGGCCTAGTAAACCGCAGACAGTTTAAGGATACCTACTATGTATAGCAGAAGCCTTCGGCTACCTGGCAACATACATTAACAAGCCTATTTGAATACCAGGATTACAAGTATTCTAAGTAATAACAGATATTAACAAAATAGAAGACAAGGTGGGAGTAAGGATTTCATCAAAACACATTGAGTTACATGAAGCAATGATTCCCCCCGAAAATAAAGAAACAAACAATTGACAAGAACTGGGGTACCCTTTCTTCATCGCTGTGCAGGAGTATCAGGTGGGCTAAATCAAACACTTCTTAAACAACGCTCAGATGCGATTTAGGAAGAATAGCAACTTTTGAAACGTATAAAAATGTACGTTTGTTAAATAATTAGAATTGATAGAAAATAGATGGAAAAGATAACAGATTGAGAATGGATGCAAGAAGAAAACACAAGAAAACCCATTTAAGGCACATTGTAAACTGAGTGTAAAAATGAAGGCACATATGGAAGAGAGAGAGAGACGCACTGACAAATGGATAGCATGATAAAGACAAATATGTTTTGTGCTGTCCTGCCCCGAATCGACATCACTGCACTCCGGATAGACTCATATGTGCTCAGTCTATATGAGCAGATGGCGAAGAGTGTGAGTAGTGAGGTTTTCAGTAACCCGTTTGTTGTCAATTGTATGGGGGTCTCTGTGGCGAAGTGGCCAAGCCGTTTGCGTCGTGTTCAAGCGGTCGGGGTTAGATTTCGACCTGTGACAGTCGGTTAATGATGCGATGCTCTCGGTAGGTGGGGGTATCTTCTTGCTGAGAGAGACTGAGGAGACCTTCGTGCTGGGAGAGACTGAGGAGACCTTCTTGCTGGGAGAGACTGAGGAGACCTTCTTGTTGAGAGAGACTGATGAGACCTTCTTGCTGGAGAGACTGCGGAGACCTTCTTGCTGGGAGAGACTGAGGAGACCTTCTTGTTGAGAGAGACTGATGAGACCTTCTTGCTGAGAGAGACTGAGGAGACCTTCTTGCTGAGAGAGACTGAGGAGACCTTCTTGCTGGGAGAGACTGAGGAGACCTTCTTGCTGGGAGAGACTGAGGAGACCTTCTTGTTGAGAGAGACTGATGAGACCTTCTTGCTGAGAGAGACTGAGGAGACCTTCTTGCTGAGAGAGACTGAGGAGACCTTCTTGCGGAGAGAGACTGAGGAGACCTTCTTGCGGAGAGAGACCTTCTTGCTGAGAGAGACTGATGAGACCTTCTTGCTGAGAGAGACTGAGGAGACCTTCTTGCTGAGAGAGACTGAGGAGACCTTCTTGCTGAGAGAGACTGAGGAGACCTTCTTGCGGAGAGAGACCTTCTTGCTGAGAGAGACTGATGAGACCTTCTTGCTGAGAGAGACTGAGGAGACCTTCTTGCTGAGAGAGACTGAGGAGACCTTCTTGCTGAGAGAGACTGAGGAGACCTTCTTGCGGAGAGAGACCTTCTTGCTGAGAGAGACTGATGAGACCTTCTTGCTGAGAGAGACTGAGGAGACCTTCTTGCTGAGAGAGACTGAGGAGACCTTCTTGCTGAGAGAGACTGAGGAGACCTTCTTGCAGAGAGAGACCTTCTTGCTGAGAGAGACTGATGAGACCTTCTTGCTGAGAGAGACTGAGGAGACCTTCTTGCTGAGAGAGACTGGGGAGACCTTCTTGCTGAGAGAGACCTTCTTGCTGAGAGAGACCGATGAGACGTTCTTGCTGAGAGAGATTGAGGAGACCTTCTTGCTGAGAGAGACCTTCTTGTTGAGAGAGACTGAGGAGACCTTCTTACTGAGAGAGACTGAGGAGACCTTCTTGCTGAGAGAGACTGAGGAGACCTTCTTGCTGAGAGAGACCTTCTTGCTGAGACAGACCGATGAGACGTTCTTGTTGAGAGAGACTGAGGAGATCTTCTTGTTGAGAGAGACTGAGGAGACCTTCTTGCTGAGAGAGACTGAGGAGACCTTCTTGCTGACAGAGACTGAGGAGACCTTCTTGCTGGGAGAGACTGAGGAGACCTTCTTGCTGGGAGAGACTGAGGAGACCTTCTTGTTGAGAGAGACTGATGAGACCTTCTTGCTGAGAGAGACTGAGGAGACCTTCTTGCTGAGAGAGACTGAGGAGACCTTCTTGCGGAGAGAGACTGAGGAGACCTTCTTGCGGAGAGAGACCTTCTTGCTGAGAGAGACTGATGAGACCTTCTTGCTGAGAGAGACTGAGGAGACCTTCTTGCTGAGAGAGACTGAGGAGACCTTCTTGCTGAGAGAGACTGAGGAGACCTTCTTGCGGAGAGAGACCTTCTTGCTGAGAGAGACTGATGAGACCTTCTTGCTGAGAGAGACTGAGGAGACCTTCTTGCTGAGAGAGACTGAGGAGACCTTCTTGCTGAGAGAGACTGAGGAGACCTTCTTGCGGAGAGAGACCTTCTTGCTGAGAGAGACTGATGAGACCTTCTTGCTGAGAGAGACTGAGGAGACCTTCTTGCTGAGAGAGACTGAGGAGACCTTCTTGCTGAGAGAGACTGAGGAGACCTTCTTGCAGAGAGAGACCTTCTTGCTGAGAGAGACTGATGAGACCTTCTTGCTGAGAGAGACTGAGGAGACCTTCTTGCTGAGAGAGACTGAGGAGACCTTCTTGCTGAGAGAGACCTTCTTGCTGAGAGAGACCGATGAGACGTTTTTGTTGAGAGAGACTGAGGATATCTTCTTGTTGAGAGAGACTGAGGAGACCTTCTTGCTGAGAGAGATTGAGGAGACCTTCTTGCTGAGAGAGACCTTCTTGTTGAGAGAGACTGAGGAGACCTTCTTACTGAGAGAGACTGAGGAGACCTTCTTGCTGAGAGAGACTGAGGAGACCTTCTTGCTGAGAGAGACCTTCTTGCTGAGACAGACCGATGAGACCTTCTTGTTGAGAGAGACTGAGGAGATCTTCTTGTTGAGAGAGACTGAGGAGACCTTCTTGCTGAGAGAGACTGAGGAGACCTTCTTGCTGAGAGAGACTGAGAAGACCTTCTTGCTGAGAGAGACCGTCTTGCTGAGAGAGACTGAGGAGATCTTCTTGCTGAGAGAGACTGAGGAGATCTTCTTGTTGAGAGAGACTGAGGAGACCTTCTTGCTGAGGAGACCTTCTTGCTGAGAGAGACTGAGGAGACCTTCTTGCTGAGAGAGACCGTCTTGCTGAGAGAGACTGAGGAGATCTTCTTGCTGAGAGAGACTGAGGTGACCTTATTGCTGGGAGAGACGAATGAGCCCTTCTCGCTGAGAGAAACCTTCTTGCTGAGAGAGACCTTCTTGCTGAGAGAGACTGAGGAGACCTTCTTGCTGAGAGAGACCTTCTTGTTGAGAGAGTGAGGAGACCTTCTTACTGAGAGAGACTGAGGAGACCTTCTTGCTGAGAGAGACGGAGGAGACCTTCTTGCTGAGAGAAACCTTCTTGCTGAGAGAGACCGATGAGACGTTCTTGTTGAGAGAGACTGAGGAGATCTTCTTGTTGAGAGAGACTGAGGAGACCTTCTTGCTGAGAGAGACTGAGGAGACCTTCTTGCTGGGAGAGACCTTTTTGCTGAGAGAGACCTTCTTGTTGAAAGAGATTGAGGAGACCTTCTTGCGGAGAGAGACCTTCTTGCTAAGAGAGACCTTTTTTGCTGAGAGAGACTGAAGAGACCTTCTTGCTGGGAGAGACCTTTTTGCTGAGAGAGACCTTCTTGTTGAAAGAGACTGAGGAGACCTTCTTGCGGAGAGAGACCTTCTTGCTGAGAGAGAATGAGGAGACCTTCTTGCTGGGAGAGACTGAGGAGACCTTCTTGCTGAGAGAGACCGATGAGACGTTCATGTTGAGAGAGACTGAGGAGATCTTCTTGCTGAAATAGACTGAGGAGACCTTCTTGCTGAGAGAGACCGAAGAGACGTTCTTGCTGAGAGACTAAGGAGACCTTCTTGCTGAGAGAGACCTTCTTGCTGAAAGAGACTGAGGAGCCCTTCTTGCTGAAAGAGACTGAGGAGCCCTTCTTGCTGAGAGAGACTGAGGAGCCCTTCTTGCTGAAAGAGACTGAGGAGCCCTTCTTGCTGAGAGAGAATGAGGAGGCCTTTGGAGAAACCGTCGTCGATGTATTCGAGCCCTTTACTTCATTCTTACTCCCCCACCCCTCCCCCACGTGCTAATCCGTGCTGGACCCACGACGGATTGAAACATTCTACAATCTGTGGATTGTTAATTCAACGATTTCAGTGGAAGCATCCAAAAGGGTCGCCATTGATCGACCTCAAAATGCCACGTGTATCCATATCCCGAAAGCAATGAGGTTATCTCGTTCATTGACATGGACCCTAGCAAGAACAGAACAGTGGATTGACACAAGTCCCTGCAGGCTTGAAGTCTTCACACCCACCACTCATGCCCTGGCCATACTTTTCGTACGAGGACTGAGACATCACCATGCTGACTGCCACTGTTAAAGCAATGTTAGATAGTGACGTCACAGCAGGCGCCATCTTTGTACTCTCTGGTGTCACATGACTGAGGAGGGGACAGAGTGGCCTAGTGGTTAAGTGGCACGGCTCACAATCAGAAGGTGCTGGGTTCGATCCCCATCACAGCACCGGCCGTTACCCCGGGGAAGCAAACCCTTAGAAAATGCAGGAGGAAGCAGACCCTTACATAAAATGCATGCTGAAGTCGGATGCACTGGGCCGACAGGCGCAAAATAAAAACCACAGTGTAACGCACACACGCCTTGGGGAATAGATAAATAAGGCGAGCGCAAAAAAAAAAAAAAAAAAAAAAAACATGACTGAGGTGGGATCAGGATGACGGGCAGCGGTCAGCGACCCATAGTTGACTGCTAGGATCAGGATCAGCGACCCATTGTTGATTGCTAGGGTCAGGGTCAGCGACCCATAGTTGACTGCTAGGATCAGGATCAGCGACCCATTGTTGATTGCTAGGGTCAGGGACCCATAGTTGATTGCTACGGTCAGGGCCAGCGACCCATAGTTGACTGCTAGGGTCAGGGTCAGCGACCCATAGTTGATTGCTAGGGCCAGGGCCAGCGACCCATAGTTGACTGCTAGTGTCAGGGTCAGCGACCCATTGTTGATTGCTAGGGTCAGGGTCAGCGACCCATAGTTGATTGCTAGGGTGAGTGCCAGCGACCCATAGTTGATTGCTAGGGTCAGGGCCAGCGAAACAGAGCTGCCAAGACCCTTCTACACATGCCGGACAACAGACCACAACAGAGCAGGCCTGGCCAAGGAGAAGCGATCAAAGACGGAAGGCTACTCCGGTAATTAAAAAATTCCTGCTGCTGAAAACGGATGTGTCAGACCAAAAGGGAGAAATAGTTTAGTAAAGATGTAAACTAGTGACAGAACGCTTTCTCAGGACTACATCCTACTACTTGCAAAGCCCTGAACAAGCTTCACTGTACGTGGGCGTCTACCAAATGTAATCTGTAATAGAACAAGCTTCACTGTACGTAGGCGTCTACCAAATGTAATCTGTAATAGAACACGCTTCACTGTACGTGGGCGTCTACCACATGTAATCTGTAATAGAACAAGCTTCACTGTACGTGGGCGTCTACCAAATGTAATCTGTAATAGAACAAGCTTCACTGTACGTGGGCGTCTACCAAATGTAATCTGTAATAGAACAAGCTTCACTGTACGTGGGCGTCTACCAAATGTAATCTGTAATAGAACAAGCTTCACTGTAC
Source organism: Ariolimax columbianus (assembly GCA_036924085.1). Classification (NCBI taxonomy): domain Eukaryota; kingdom Metazoa; phylum Mollusca; class Gastropoda; order Stylommatophora; family Arionidae; genus Ariolimax; species Ariolimax columbianus. The sequence goes on from JAVGWX010000015.1 coordinate 68,212,632, forward strand.
GTGGGCGTCTACCAAATGTAATCTGTAATAGAACAAGCTTCACTGTACGTGGGTGTCTACCAAATGTAATCTGTAATACAACAAGCTTCACTGTACGTGGGCGTCTACCAAATGTAATCTGTAATACAACAAGCCTCACTGTACGTGGGCGACCCCCATACGTGATCTGTCTCTCCATTGATGAAAGTGCCGACGACAGAGCACGAACTCCTTAACTTCCGCGAAGGCTCCTAAAATCCCCACCCCCTCCGTCAGGTAACAATTTACGTCTGGCGAGTGGATAGGAGGAGATGTCGGTGTTGGAGTGGGCAGGTTATGAGGAAAATAAGGGCAAGTAGAGAAAGTAGGAATTGAGGTAGAGAAGAGATCTGCAAGTTAGGTGGGGGGGGGGGGAGATAGGGTGTGTTTAGAGAACGAAATAGGTGGATTGACGGATAAGAGGAACGTAGAGAAAGAATGAGGGGGAGGGAAATATGTAGATGGGTTAGACAACAGAGAGGTAGTGTAATAGCATGTCAGGGAGGGGTTATTGGATTACTGGATGGCCCGTTCTTCAGCGGTGGTTGCACCGTTGCGGGTCCCAACTTCTCCCCCAATGGTCTCTGTCCTGGCCCACGGTGGACCAGTGGAGAATGAGTCGTCCATCTGTGGCATCGTGAATGTTGTTGTGGGATGCACGGGTCGGACCAACGTGTTGGTGGTCGTCCCCGTGGTCGGTTCTTATCTCTAGGGTACCATAGTGCTGTCGCTGTGCTCCAACGATCGTTTGTTCTTTGCAGTAAGCGGCCTCCCCAGCGATGTTTCATCTTGTCTGCATAAACAACTGTATCTTTCACTGGGGACAACTGACGAGTTGTGAAGCCTTATTGCGCTCTGGCTATGAAGCGTCAGGCCGACTATGTATCTCTCGAGGGAGGCCTGGGTCACTCTTGTATCTTTCACTGGGGACAACTGACGAGTTGTGAAGCCTTATTGCGCTCTGGCTATGAAGCGTCAGGCCGACTATGTATCTCTCGAGGGAGGCCTGGGTCACTCTTGTATCTTTCACTGGGGACAACTGACGAGTTGTGAAGCCTTATTGCGCTCTGGCTATGAAGCGTCAGGCCGACTATGTATCTCTCGAGGGAGGCCTGGGTCACTCTTGGACTCCATCTCTTTCGCGAGTGACCATGTTTCCGCCGCATAGTATATTGCAGGTAGTACTGTGGAGTTGTATAGAGTGGTGCGCAGGCTCTGGTTGTGGATATTGTCCAGTACCGGATTTATGGAAGAGAAAGCCGCCCAACCCACGCGACGCCGTCTTGTCAACTCTGGGCTCAAGTTGTTCTGCATGTTGAGCAGGCGCCCAAGGTAGATCTACTCGTCCAAGCGGTCGAGTCTCTCCATCTAGGAAGTTTGGGTCGCAGGAAGCGAAGCGATTGCGCATGGCTTTCGTCTTGGTCGTGTTCACTTCAAGTCCCGCTTTCTTTCCCTATCGGTGGAGCGATCATCTGAAAAGCGAAGGTGATTTAGCAGCCTGCCATTTATGTTGATGTCAAATGTATCCCAGTCACACCGGCTGATGATTACAGGTATGCGGAAAAAAGGCTCGGTGAGATGCGGTCCCTTTGATGTACTCCTCTCTGTATGGGTACTACTACCGGTCTTTGGAAGAGTTGGAAGGTAGTCGTGTAATCGGTGTAGCAGTCAGCAATGACTCTTGTGTATCCCGGGTCGACCCCCTTGATATTTTAGAGATTGCCAGACGAATTTTAGTTTTACCGAAAGAAGGAGTAGAAAGGAAAATATAAAAAAAAAACAAACTGCCTTCATAATTATACCGGAAAACATCAGGTACTCCAAGCTAGCCAGTGAACAAAGATGTTTGACCTTGAATTTAAGAGCTAACGCCAATAATTTAACCCCACCTTGATTGCTCAGCTCAGCAATGCACTATCTTGTGTCATACTTCAATGGTTCTTTTTGTTTGGGCATCGATGTTTCTTTTCCACATCCTCTTTTTTTTACAGTTTGCTGGTCTTTGATATTTTCAATATTTAAACTTGAACTTCTAAACTTTGTCTTGTTTGTATTTCTTGTTTGTATTTCTTGTTTGTATTTCTTATTTGTATTTCTTGTTTGCCTTTAGCTTAAAACACATTGTATTCATTCCTCATGTCAATATTTCCTGTATTACTAAAACACTTAAAGAACTTGTCAGCAGTTGTCTCCCTCTCCACTAATCCTTCCACTCTCGTTTCTCCTTCAGGCACAGAGCTCTCCCCTCTAAGCCTCCCCCTCTCGTTTCTCCTTCAGGCACAGAGCTCTCCCCTCTAAGCCTTCCCTCTCTCGCTTCTCCTAGAGGCACAGATCTTTTACATCTAAATCTCCCCCTCTCGTTTCTCCTTCAGGCACAGAGCTCTCCTATCTAAGCCTTCCCCCTCTCGTTTCTCCTTCAGGCACATATCCTTTACATCTTAATCTCCCCCTCTCGTTTTTCCTTCAGGCATAGAGCTTCCCCCATCTAAGCCTTCCCCTCTCGTTTCTCCTTCAGGCACATAGCTCTCCCATCTAAATCTCCACCTCTCGTTTCTTCTTCAGGCACAGAGCGCTCCCATCTAAATCTCCACCTCTCGTTTCTCCTTCAGGCACAGAGCTCTCCCATCTAAATCTCCACCTCTCGTTTCTCCTTCAGGCACAGAGCTCTCCCATCTAAATCTCCACCTCTCGTTTCTCCTTCAGGCACAGAGCGCTCTCATCAAAGCCTTACCCTCTCGTTTCTCCTTCAGGCACAGATCTCCCTCATCTAAGCCTTCCCCTCTCGTTTCTTCTTCAGGCACAGATACAACGTCATCTTATCTTAAATGTACACCGGGTGCTCTTTTACATCAGTAACATGATAAAACAGACATGAAAATGCTAATCCAGGAAGAAAGTTTTACTGTTTATGGATCTGACACAAGAAAAGCCCATTTGAAGGCTGAACACGAGCAGTGTCTCCTCATTGAGCACAATAGACTATTTCGGGTCAGCTCGCGAGCATCAACGGGTAATTTGCTGAGCTCAGCACTCGAGAAACATTGGAGAGGGCTAACTCAAGCAGTAAGGGAGATTACCGTGTTAATTAGAGCAAAAACGGGCTAGGGGAAAAGGGGCACAACCGATAGAATAGAAGTTTTCTGGATTATGTCGTCTATGAGGCCCTGATGTGCTAATAATGCAATTCTCTCTCTCTCTCTCTCTACCTCTCGTTATCTCTCCCTTTCTTGTTATCGCTCTCTCTTTATCTCTCTCATCATCGATGTCACTCTCAATATCTGTCTCTTTATCTCAATCACTCTCTGTTTATCTAGATACCTCTCTTTCTTTATCTCTCTTTCTTTATCTCTCTTTATTTATCTAACTTTCTATCTTTTCCAATCTCTTTATCTACCTCACTCTCTCTTTATCTATCTCTCTATCTCGATCTCTTTCAGTCTTTAATTCTCTCACTCTCTCCCGCTATCACTCTCTCCCTTTATCTATATCATTCCCTCTCACTCTATCTATATCACTCCCTCTCACATTATCTATATCACTCCCTCTATCTATATTCCTCCTTCTCACTCTATCTATATCACTTCCTCTCTATCTATATCACTTCCTCTCATTCTATCTATATCACTCCCTCTCAGTCTATCTATATCACTCCCTCCCACTCTATCTATATCACTCCCTCTCATTCTATCTATATCACTCCCTCTCACTTTATCTTTATCGCCGACTCTCTCTTTTCCTATCTCACTCACTCTTTTTTCTATCTCACCCTTTCTTGATCTGCTGATTGTTTTCGCTCGCTATCTCTTTATATCTCTCATTCTCTGTCTTTATCTACCTTACTCTATAGAAACTTCCGGTCGAGCGTCATAATTGACCGCTGACACTTCAGCTTTGGATATTCTGTGATATTTCATCTTCTTCTAAAACTGGAATGAGTTCAAGAAGTGTTTTATCGACGGAACACCACATGAGGACTGTACTACAGTTGGTATATGTGAAATAAGATACACCTATCTGATAATGTGCCGTATTATAATTGTGGTCGAACTCTAAACCTATCGTTCCCTATTCCCGACAACACGTGAGCGTAAAATCGCTGGACAGTACAGCGAAAATGCACACATACTCTCGAGGCACCGTGCTGGCACTTAGACCGGAGGTATCTAGGGATCACTCGTTACCACTGGAGGTGACAAGACGTCTTGCCTACCTCGGAGCCCTTATCAGTGAGAGACCCAAACAAACGTAAGGAAAATAAAGGGACTGAGGTGGCGGTAAAAGAAAAAGTAAGAAGCCAAGAATAGAGACATCTTTTTTAGATTTTCCCTGCTCAAGCCCAGTCAGCTAAACAGGAAACTCATTATCAGGCTACCACGTCAGCAAATGTGCTGATCGGTGTGGACCGCACCTATCCCAGCCAGGTACTTGAACAGCCGTGGTCATCCACTGCACCCGAGTCCATATCCAAACGTCCTGACTTGTCTTGCCACTGGTTAAAGTTGGACTCGGGCGAGAGAGTGAGGTCGAATAACTGCCAAACTCTTTCTCACTTAAATCAAATTCATTGCGCAGGCCATTCTCTTTTCATTTATCCAGTACTAACACAGCGAGTCCTGTGACGACGGGTAAGCGGCGAGGCGGAGAGCGTAAGTCCGCTGATACGCTAAACTACAGTCAAAAAGCTGTGTCAGTTGCGGGACTCACGAGCAATGAAGCGGACGAGATACATGGATTTGCTGACAATCATGATCACCGACTAACGAAGCGAACTTTCCATGCTTTCACAGCCTGCGAGTATGCAGATCCCAAATAGGACTCGTCAGCCATCTCCGCACCAATCTACAAACCAGATTTACAGAATTCTCGACTGGGAGGACTGGCTATGTGAAAAAAGTATAGATCTTCATCACTCGTGATGGACGAACAATAACAACATACTCTATTGCTTTCTCTCTCACTGCTCGTTATTTTTCATTCTCTCTATCCACCCTGTTTCTCTCTCTCTATCACTATATCCTCCTCTCACTGTCTCGCAATCTCTTTCACATTCTATTTGTGTCTTACCCTTTCTCTTTATCAATCTCACAATCTTTATCTTTTCCACCATCTTTATCAATCTCACAATCTCACTATCTCTCATCATCATGCTGACTCTCACTTTATTTCGCTCAATCTTTCTTGATCTCTTTCACTCTTTCTTATTTATCTCATGTGTTCACTCTTGATCTCTCTCACTCTTTTGTTATCTTTCTCACTGTACCACTTTATTTGTTGAATTCTCTCACTATCTGTCTTTCTTTATCTCGCTTACTTTATCATTGTCTCTCCCACTCTCTCTTTATCTCTTTAAAACTATATATGTATGTGAGTTTGTGAGCGGTTCATATATTTAAGAACTTGCGTGTGTGTATTATTGTGTGTTTGAGTGTTTGTGTTGTGAGCTGAGCATGTATATGGTCCGTATGTGTATGTGATCAGTGCATGTATTTTTATCTACATTGCGTGTGTGTAGTGTATGTTTGTGATGTTATTGATCTGCGTATGTGAGTATTTGTGAACGTCTATATATGTGTGATGTGAGCAGTGCATGTTTGTGGGTCAAAGTTCGTGCGTGCAAGGAGAGAGAAGGTGCTTAAGTGTGAGATGTGTCAGATTTACCAACATTTGTAATTATCGCGGTCAATGTTTCTCTGCCGATGTGCCAAAAGAAAAATCAAAGGTATGTCTTAGTAAAATAGAACGCACACGTGTGTTTCAATCAATGTGTCAAAACATAGAACTAAAATCGGATTTAGTACCAAATATGTCATACAAGGGAAATAATATGAGACTCGCGCAGAGTAAATATTTAATTGTTAGCTCCCGTTTACCAAAATTTGGAACAACGTATGAAACATGGCTTTCAGCAAGGCTTACTTACATAAGAGTTGTTTACTTTGATAAACTGGGCATGTCCTACGTTTTTTGAAGGGTGAAACTACTTTTTTCCAGCACACCAAACTATAATAAAGGAACCTGACAAAGTGTGGTGACAAGTTTTGAGCGGCTGTGTTAGGTCGTAATCTGTCGTCAACATTGTCAACAATAGAAGGGACTGAGCAGGACCTTCTATAAGTCTGTTCTATGAACATTCTTCTTCTTTTTTCCAAAACATGCTAACGACTCTGTCATATTGACCTATAAGTTGCCATTTAGTAATACATAGAGTGGTGTTTCTTAAATTGACCAACTACATGAAAGTAAATACATCTTTCATCAACAAAACAAGTGTACCCAGATACCATCAGACAGCACTGCAAGTAACATTTAACATTTAATTTGTCGATTAACGTTACGAGATGCACGGCACATACACACAAAAAATATTTCCGTAAATGTATAAGCAGCAATGGCAGTAGTTGGTCAGAACGATAGGAATGTAGTAGAACATTAAAAAATCAATAGATAACGGCTCAACCCGTCACCCTGCAAACTTGGTTTTTCTTTAATGATTTAAATAGAAAAAATCTTGATTGCTATCTGAAAATCTCCATCATTATTTAGGGATTTATTGCTAGAATTGAGTAATTACAACGACATTAAGGGTCGCTAGTGTAAGTTTGAGGCGACTAAGTCGTTAGTCTAAGCGTGAGGTGACTAAGTCGTTAGTGTAAGTGTGAGGTGAATAAATCGTTAGTGTAAGTGTGAGGTGACTAAGTCGTTAGTGTAAGTGTGAGGTGACTAAGTCGTTAGTCTAAGTGTGAGGTGACTAAGTCGTTAGTGTAAGTGGGAGGTGACTAAGTCGTTAGTGTAATTGTGAGGTGACTAGGTCGTTAATGTAAGTGTGAGGTGACTAAGTCGTTAATGTAAGCGTGATGTGACTAAGTCGTTAATGTAAGTGTGAGGTGACTAAGTCGTTAATGTAAGTGTGATGTGACTAAGTCGTTAATGTAAGTGTGAGGTGACTAAGTCGTTAGTGTTAGTGTGAGGTGACTAAGTCGTTAGTGTAAGTGTGAGGTGACTAAGTTGTTAGTGTAAGTGTGAGGTGACTAAGTCGTTAATGTAAGCGTGATGTGACTAAGTCGTTAATGTAAGTGTGAGGTGACTAAGTCGTTAATGTTAATGTGAGGTGACTAAGTCGTTAATGTAAGTGTGATGTGACTAAGTCGTTAATGTAAGTGTAAGGTGACTATGTCGTTAGTGTTAGTGTGAGGTGACTAAGTCGTTAGTCTAAGGGTGAGATGGACAGGCCGTTAGTATAAGTGTGAGGTGACTAAGTCGTTAGTGTAAGTGTGAGGTGACTAAGTCGTTAGTATAAGTGTGAGGTGACTAAGTCGTTAGTCTAAGTGTGAGGTGACTATAACGTTAGTCTAAGGGTGAGGTGACTAAGCCGTTAGTCTAAGGGTGAAATGGCCAAGTCGTTAGTCTAAGGGTGAGATGGCCAAGTCGTTAGTATAAGTGTGAGGTGACTAAGTAGTTAGTCTAAGGGTGAGATAGCCAAGTCGTTAGTATAAGTGTGAGGTGACTAAGTAGTTAGTCTAAGGATGAGATAGCCAAGTCGTTAGTATAAGTGTGAGGTGACTAAGTCGTTAGTTTAAGGGTGAAGTGACTAAATCGTTAGTCTAAATGTGAGATGACTAAGTCGCTACTGCACGGATGAGGTGACTGTGGCTAGTGTAAAAGTGCGGTAACTAAGTTGCTAGTGTAAGAGTAATGTGACAAAGTCGTTAGTGTAAGAATGGTGTGACTAAATCGTAATATAAAGGTGAGGTGACTAAATCGTTAGTGTAGTAATGACTTGATTAAGTCGTTAGTGTAAGAATTATGTGACTAAATTGTTAGTGTCAAGGTGAGGTGACTAAGTCGTAGTGTAAATGTGAGGTGACTAAGTCGTTAGTGTAAAGGCGAGGTGACTAAATCGTAGTGTAAAGGCGAGGTGACTAAATCGTTAGTGTGAAGGTGAGGTGACTAAGTCGTTAATGTAAATGTGAGGTGACTAAATGGTTAGTGTAAGAATGATGTTACTGTCGTAAGTCGTAATGGTAAGGTGACTAAGTCGCTAGTGTAAAGGTGAAGTGACTAAATTGTTAGTGTAAAGGTGAAGTGACTGAATCGTTAGTGTAAAGGTGAGGTGACTAAGTCGTTAGTGTAAGAATGATGTGACTAATTCGTTAGTGTAAGAGTGAGATGACTAAGTCACTAGTGTAAAGGTGAGAGGCAACATACTGTCCACACGCCCCCGCTGACCACATGGAATCAAGAAGGGAAGTGACGCTGTAATCTCTATAGTGGGCAGCTTTTTAAAAAACCTAAAATTCCACTAAAGACAACCTTCTTCAGTTATGCGCATAAACAGAAGAATATTCCATGAAATCTGCAAAAATTAAAATCTATCTGCAGAAATATGGACATGTGGGATACAGATGAAAGTGCCATTATAAGCAGCCATGTATCAAACCGAGAGTCAGCGATAGAATTAACAACTGGGATCTATAGAGCACAATTAGAGGACATGCATCAACAACTAAACATCTACAAGGAGTGGCCATTGGCTTTATCTCTCTTTCGCCTTCTATCACCCAGGGGTGCATAGACCATCAACCAACCCTCTTTCGCCTTCTATCACCCAGGGGTGCATAGACCATCAACCAACCCTCTTTCGCCTTCTATCACCTAGGGGTGCATAGACCATCAACCAACCCTCTTTCGCCTTCTATCACCCAGGGGTGCATAGACCATCAACCAACCCTCTTTTGCCTTCTATCACCCAGGGGTGCATAGACCATCAACCAACCCTCTTTCGCCTTCTATCACACAGGGGTGCATAGACCATCAATTAACCCTCTGGGATCAAGATGCTGAGCAGCGCATGAGCTGCAGTGGTCAGCGACCCATAGCTGACTGCTAGCGTCAAGGCCAGCGAACCAGAGCTGCCAAGACCCTTCTACACCTGGTGATCCTGGATAATAGGCTGCAGAAGGGCAGACTGGCTAAAGAGAAGGGAACGAAAAGGGAATACTAACCCGGTACTCAAATAATGCTTGCTGAAGTCGGATGTGTTGGACCGAAAGGTGCAAATATCGCAGTCAAGCTATAAACTACGACACAACGCATTCCGTTCTCTGGACTACATTATGCTACTTAAGCCCTTTCATGATTTAGTAGTGGGAGATTGAGAACGAACGAAGCCAAGCCAACCAACTCTCTTTAGCCTTCTATCACCCAGGGGTGCATAGACCATTAACCAACCCAAAGCAGAAGATACACTCGGAAGTCCCGCTTACAGGCCGTGCACGTCACAGAAACCTTAGCAGAGGGGGATTGAAAAGAGCAGATTATTAGCTGTTGTCAGCCAGAACGAGCATTCTAAAGGTCACGGACATCCTACCCAACAGTGGCCTGCAAGAAAGCTGAAAGGAGGCAGATCCTCCATCATGTCTACACTGATACCTGTTGACACTAATACCTGTTGACACTAATACCTGTTGACACTGATCCCTGTTTACGATGATCCATGTTGGTATGGATGTTGAAATCTGGGTGACCCTGCACTTTCCCCTCTGTCTTGTTCTATATAACCATAGCAACAAGTACACCATACCAGCTCGATAGACGGCAGCGTTTGAAGAACGAGAAGGAAACTCGGTACGTAGGTTGAGAGATGCTAGAGCACAAACCACTCTTCCTTACCCCACGCTTCAAGCCAGAGCTATCTATCTGTATCACCAGCTTACAGGTTAGAAATAGTGCAGGTCTAGAAACAACACACATACAGTCTGATTACGTACCAAACATCAGAAATATTTAGTGGTTAGCATAAACACGTGACACCCAAAAAGTAACGCGTCAGTTCCAATAACACAAGAGTTGTGTGTAGCAGTTAACTAATCGTGATTGGTTTCTCATTCAATCTTTGGTTAGCTAAGGTTAAAGTGGCAACAACATGTTTCAATGGCTACACGAACCAATGTTGTAGGTCAAGGTTACATTACAAAGATCACCGTCTGTATGCGCCATCTTTCTTCACTATCACACACACACACACACACACACACATACACGCACGCACGCACGCAGGCACGCACACACACGCACGCAAACATACACACACACACACGCACGCAAACATACACACACGCACGCAAACATACACACACGCACGCAAACATACACATACACACGCACGCACACATACACACGCGCGGACACACACACACACGCACACATACATACACACGCACGCAAAAACATACACACACGCACGCAAACACACACACACAATCATCCATAATTATTCCTTAAATGTGTGTCCTTCTGTATTTCCAACATTTGCGGGGGAGATTTGATTGGCTGTTCGAATTTGGTGATGTCGTCAGACGTGCATCACAATGGGGCTAGAAGCGAGGCACCACAATACTTTGCTTTGCTATGGATAATTATGAAAGTGTTTAACACAGTTCTCAATCTGAAACAAGCATGCACGAGTTGACATGGGTATGGGGGATGTAGGGTGGTAGATGTGGGTTGCTGCATGGCTGGGGGATAAATAGGTTGATGAAAGTGCAGAGAGAGGCTGGAGGGGTAGTTTGAGGAATAAAGAGATGTACTGTTTGAAGAGAGCAGCGGGGAGGGGGTGGGATGCGTCGTGTCCCGTTTGAAAGAGAAGTAGACAATAGGATGAGAGGAGGGCGTGGATTAAAAAAAAGGGGGGGGGGAGGAGATTGGCGAATTGGAAGGTGAGGAAAGATTACAATGGGGATGTTTTACGGGAAGGGAGAGAACCTTACATTGTTAAGGTGCTGTTGATTCTTTCATATTATACAGTTGGGCTGACTGGTATGTTTGTATATTATTACTTATCATACGTGCGTCTGTTTGTATTTGCAATGTACAAAAAAGTAAAGTAAAGATCTCGCCACGCCATGCGGCGCATAGGAAATATGGTGTATAACGTCGGCCGCCTTTACTTCCACAGGAGGCCGGTTTGTGATCGGAAGAAAATTCCCGCACAAACTGGGGATTGAGTCCTGATCGCCTTGATTGAGAAACGAGGGAACTGCACTACCGCGGCCCCATTAGCCCCGGGGGAGATATGAGTGGCTCTTCGAGTCACGTGATGTAATCATAATTGCCACATGGCACAACAAAACAAAACTCCGACTGGAATAACTATAAAAATAATAAAAACAGTTCTGAGAATGAAGCGAGTATGGACGAGTTGAGATTTGGAGGTGGCAGAAGCTGTACAAAAGAACAACAGTGTAACACAATCTGGAGTCACGAAGTGCTGCACCAGAAATTGAAAGAGAGAAAGAAACACAAACCAAGAAACCCAATGTTTGGACACCAAGTGCAGTGCACGATACTGAAATCTAGACAAAGTTTCTTAAAGTCAACACAGCGTTTATAGATTAGTTACGGACCGCATCGAAAAATGGAATGAACCGACGCAGATTTCCTGGATCGAACTGTGGAAGGAACCTGCGCTTGGGCATCACTTGCCTTATGGAACATTCATTGGCTGTTTCCGTCTGTTAAGTCGAGATTTGAAAAAAGGGATGCAACTACAGTCCATGACGATAACGAATGTGACTTGTAAGACCAATCCGGGCAGAGACGCGTCTTGCAAAGCGTGTGCAAGGAAAATCAAGACTGTTTGTGGCGTTTCACGGTGTGGTGTGTCTTCTCAAACATGGACGTCATTAAATGACTCCGAACTGGTGTATCACGATGCAGTTGAAACTTAAGGCCAACAATCTGATGATGTTTAGGAGCGACGTAGAGCGCAGAGGTTAATATAAAAACTCAATCACCAGGAACGCGATAAGGAAATAAATACAATACATAAATGTTTCGAATAAACATGAGATGTAAAGTGCGAATTGGCACATAACTTAACTTCATTATATTGGTTTAGAAGACTACAGAATCTGTATACCACCAGTTTATTCTACTCTAAAAATGACTGTGATCATCCAATCTATTCTTGAATGCATTAACTGATTCTGCCTCCATCACATCCTGTGACAATGCATTCCAAGCATTCACCCCTCTTTGTCTCAAAAAATATTTCCTAATATCCAATCTGGACCTGCCGTTATATAATTTGAAGCTATGCCCTATAGTTCTTGTAGTCTGTTGAACTTTGAAAAAACTTGTAATATTCAAATTTATCCTTTCCATTTATGAATTTATAAACCTGTATTACGTCACCTCGAATTCTTCTCTTTTCTAGACACTTCAGACCAGTTTTTTCGAAGTCTCTCCTCACAACTATCATTCTGGAACCTCACGACCATTTCTGTAGCTCTTTATTGTATTCTTTCTATCACGTCTATATTCACTCTGTAGACAATCGCCGAGATAAAACACAATCAGATAGCATTACCTGAACGTTTCCTTTGATCTGCAAAATAAAACAACAAGTTCTGAAATTATATGTTGGTCAAATTGTTAGAATATCGGTGTCATGACATAATGAGCACTGGTTTGAATCCTGTAAGACATTTTCTGCTCGATCGGAACATTATAGCACAAACGCAATCTAACATGTACACTAAAGACAACCACCGGATCAAGAAGCCTTTATTTCTCTCCGCTACATTCAGAGATGTTGAGAGATTCGTGCCGGAGATAGAGCAAGAGTCCTAGACTGGGTTTCTGAATTCTCGTCCAATCCAAGTTTTAGATGGAAACAAATGCACGCGATCTTCCAGCTCTCTGTGGACCAATGAAACGCTTCCTGCAATTTGACAAGACAAACGACATGCGAATGTGAAGGGACTTCAAGGGACGGAAACACTGATTGGTGCGTCGGTGTGGGTTATCTTTGATACATACATACACACACATACATTCACACATACAAACACATGCACACAACCACACACACATACATCACATACACAAATACACGCACAAACAAACACGTACACACCAAAACATACACACCCATGCACACAACCACACACACATACACAAATACACGCACGCACAAACACGTACACACCTACACACACACACACACACACATTTTCTCAACAGGTGTAACATGTTCTGAATCCCATGATTAATTTCTTGTTTAAACTGTGCAGAATAGAATGAGGCCTGTACGTTACCGAGTTTCTGTACACAAAGTCATTAAATAAGTCTGCTTGTTACGGCAGAGATTTAGATATGTTATATTGTTTTGTTAGTTTTGTTATATTATGTCATATTATGTTGTGTTATATTATGTTATAACTTAACTTAACGTTTTTATTCTGGTTTAGAAGACTCACCAGAGTCTGTACACAACCAGTTTCATTTACATTTTCTTCCTCTAAAAACGATGCGCCTCCAATTCATTTTTAAATGCATTAATTGTCCCTGCCTCCACTACTTCCTGCGGCAAAGCATTCCACGAACTCACAGCTCTCTGACTTAAAAGAAAATGTCCTAATATCTAATTTGTACCATTCTTTAGTTACGTTGTAGCTATGCCCTCTTGTTCTTGTAGGTGTTTGAATTTTTAAAAAAAATGGTTATAGTCTAATTTATTCGTTCCTTATTCTTATAAACGTGTATTAAGTCACCTCGAATTCTTCTCTTTTCTAAACACCCATGTACACAGTACTCCAATCTAGGTCTAACTAATGCTTTATACAGTTTGACTATCACGTCCTTGCTCCTATGACCAATATTTCTTTTTATCATACCTAACATTGCATTTGTCTGTCTGTTACTGCTACCTGGACTTGCCCACTCACCTTACCTGCATGATCAATTATAACCCATAGGTTCCTTTCATTTTCTGTCATTCTAATATTGTTCTCGCCCATTCTGTAACTATGTTCCATATTGGATTTACCCATGTGGATGATTATACATTTATCTACATTAAACTCCATTTACCAACTCGCAGACCATTCATGAATTTGATCTAAATCTGACCTCAATATATCCACTTCTGCTTTAAATGAGACACTACTGCAAAGTTTTGTTTCATCGGCGAATTTTGCAATCATTGACGAAATCGTTTATATATATAAAGAGCAAAATTGGTCTCAAAATCAAGCCCTGGCACTCCACTTTTCACTTCACACCACTTAGAGTACTCCTTATTTATGCCCACTATCTGCCTTCTTCCCGTTAACCAATCTTCAATCCATTTGGCAAGTACCCCAAATATTCCATGTGATTTTAATCTTCTAAATAATCTTTCACAAGGTACTCTATCAAAGGCTTTTGTAAAATCTAGATAAATAACATCCACTGGCTCCCCTTTATTTATAATTTTGGTGATCTCCTCCATGAATTCTAATAGATTTGTGCTCGATCTCTCTCTAGTAAATCCATGCTGACTATTTCTGATTAGGTTCAACTTGTCTAAATGCATTACAATGTTTTTTTTTTATCATCGACTCTAACAATTTACAGACTATGCTCGTTAAATTCACCGGTCTATAATTTCCTGGATCTGATTTGTTGCCCTTTTTTGAGTAAGGGGGATAACTCCTGCGTCTTTCCAATTCCGTGGAACAATTATATTATGAATGACTAGGTTAAATCAATTTTGTTGTGCTATTTGTATTTTTTTGGTGACAGATTTAGTCTTGCAAGATAAATTATGTCTCAGATTAGTCAGTTTTACTATTTTTTGCCAGATTTACCCGGCAAGAATATTTACGTTTTTTTAATATATTCGAAAAAAGGGGAACGTAAATCTTTCCAGAACCTTATCAAGCACAACGCCATCGAATTCCGAGGACCACGTGCGGAATAATTTGGGATGCAACCAATCGGAAGACAGGAATCACACAGGAAGTACGCCTAATCGGAACGAGGAAAACGACGCCATCTTTAGAAAAGTAACGGCGCAACAAGAAATAGGTCCGGAGTTTCTTAAACTGAGTCGGACAGAGAGACAGTCAGTTAGCCAACCAGTTAGCGCACCGAGAGAGACAAGTGAGAAACAGCGCGAAGGGCAGACTGAACCGACATTTGACTTATCAGACTTAATTTTAGAGTTGGTCCTCTAATACAAGCCATTTTGAATGTATAACGAAAGGATAACTATACATGTTATCAAGTAGATCGATCGCGTAGCGAAGCAGTAAAATAAAAGTTATAATTTTTCAAGAATATTTGTCGCGAATGAAAGCCACGAGGCTCTTTAGCCATCTTGGATTGCCAGCAACCACGCTGGTCAAGGTTCCAGTTCTTTTGAAAATCATTTATCTATTTGATAGCAGCCACGATGTATAATAGTCTACATTCGTTTTACAATATCTACAGTCGCCTCACAAATAGAACAGAGCCAAGGACGACTACCTGAGTTAGACCACTATGAATCTACCATCAGTGTCAATTCGCAAAGATTGGTTTTTCATATATACTTACACCAGGCCAAATTAGGGTGGCAGTGTAGTGAAAATAGTTACAGGATCAGCTGTAGTTAGTCTATTCATATGATAACCATTACGTATCAGTTTATTAGTAAGTTGTGTGATGGAAGAATGAAGAGAAATTGTACCATGAAGTAATAAATAATTCGATTATTATTTTGAATTAGTGTCTCTAGTTTATTGAAGTCAGTGCTAGTTAAAGTAGTAGGTTCAAGAGTGTATTAGGGGAGAGTGAAGGAGAGGCGACGGAAGAGCAGAACCCCATTCAATCTGCTACATTTTGCTATGTTATGTTGAGTTGAATTATGTTATTTTATGTTCAATTAAAGTATATTATTTAAGGTAAAGCTATGTTATATTCTGTTACGATACGTTATGTTATGGTGTGCTTCGTAATGATATTGTATACCATATTATGTTAAGTTAAAAATGATGGGATGTTATGTTATTTAAAAATGGCATCGCTTTACTCGGGCCAGATTCATAACGGTTCAGTCCTGCTCAGAAAACCGCGTAGGTTATATGGACATTGCTGGTTCCGGTAGCCTGTTGGTTGTACACACCTTCTGAGCCCTCTCAGGAACCTCTCTCAGATCGACCAATGCGTCACCTGAATCCCCGATAGTTAGGGTCGCCAGAGCATTGGTTGATGTCACCATCCAACAGACGGGCAATGACTGAGCTCAATATGTCCACCTCATCAGCGATAACAGATGCTAGCATCGCTGAAAGTGAAGAACAAGAAAGCACCCCTCACCAGAAATATCAACACAACGAAAGCGGAGCAAAACCCCGTACCCCTAAATGATACACCCCTGGAGGGTGTCGACGAATACATCTACCTCGGCCTTGGGGAAAGCATGGGATAGTGGTTAAGTGACACGGCTCACAAACCGAAGGTGCTGGGTTCGATCCCCATCACAGCACCGGCCGTTACCCTGGGGATGCTAACCCTTATAAAATGCAGATGTAAGCAAACCCTTACATAACATGCATGCAGAAGTCGGATGCTCTGAGCCGACAGTCGCAAAATAAATACCGTATTGCAGCGCACACCGCCTTGATGAATAGAAAAATAAGGCAAACGCAAGTAATAAAAAAACAACCTACTTCGG
Source organism: Ariolimax columbianus (assembly GCA_036924085.1). Classification (NCBI taxonomy): domain Eukaryota; kingdom Metazoa; phylum Mollusca; class Gastropoda; order Stylommatophora; family Arionidae; genus Ariolimax; species Ariolimax columbianus. Next base: position 68,229,130 of record JAVGWX010000015.1, read on the forward strand.
TCGCCTCCACAATACCTACCTCGGCCGCCTCCTCAACATCTACCTCTGCCACCTCCTCAACCTCTACCCCAGCCACCCACCTCCTCAACATCTACCCCGGATACCTCCTCAACATCTACCTCGGCCGCCTCCTCAACATCTACCTCGGCCGCCTCCTCTACCTCAGCCACCCACCTCCTCAACATCTACCTCGGACACCTCCTCAACGCCTACCTCGTCCACTTCCTCATCATAGAAAATAACTTGACGCCCGAGATTACCAGGCGCCGTCGAGTAGGTGGGGGCCACCTTTGACTCGATAAAGGCGGCAACAGAAGGCACAAGAAACACCAGACTGCTAGCTATCATATTAAACTCAGTGGTCCTACCAGCGCTTTGCAGTGCATATGACACCTGGTCCCAGACAAAAGCCATGGATAACCAACTAACTACAACACATGCCTCGCTTGAGCGCCGTCTCATGGACCTATTACTTAGACAACAGCACCAGATGGGCTTACACAATAGTGACATCCGGGTATTGTAAAAAGTCAAGGATGTCATCCACTATTTAAATAACTCCAAGCACAGCTGGGCTGGATGTCATCCACTATGTCAACAACTTCAAGCACCGCTGGGCTGGATGTCATCCACCATGTCAACAACTACAACAAAGCTAGGCTGGATGTCATCACTATGTCAACAACTACAAGCACAGCTGGGCTAGATGTCATCCACTATGTCAACAACTCCAAGCATAGCTGGGCTGGATGTCATCCACTATGTCAACAACTCCAAGCACAGCCGGGCTGAATATAATCCACCATGTCAACAACTACAACACAGCTGGGCTAGATGTCATCCACCATGTCAACAACTCCGGGCTGGATGTCATCCACCATGTCAACAACAACAACACAGCTGGGCTGGATGTTCTAGACCATGCCATCAACTCCAAGCACAGCTGGGCTGGCCATGTAGTCAGAGGGAAAGACAGACGCTGGAGCACAGCAACCACTCTGTGGTACTCGCGCGGCAAAACAATACCACCTGGCAGACCCCCCCCCCCCCCTTTCCACCCTTCCCCCTTCCAAGATGACAAGATTAGTTGGGGCTGCACAACACTCACGATCCTGAACAAACAAGTTAGCCATCCACTGGACAACCCGTCCCCCAGACAGAAGTTAGCCATCCACTGGACAACCCGTCCCCCAGACAGAAGTTAGCCATCCACTGGACAACCCGTCCCACAGACAGACGTTAGCCATCCACTGGACAACCCGTCCCCCAGACAGAAGTTAGCCATCCACTGGACAACCCGTCCCCCAGACAGAAGTTAGCCATCCACTGGACAACCCGTCCCCCAGACAGAAGTTAGCCATCCACTGGACAACCCGTCCCCCAGACTGAAGTTAGCCATCCACTAGACAACCCGTCCCCCAGACAGAAGTTAGCCATCCACTGGACAACCCGTCCCCCAGACAGAAGTTAGCCATCCACTAGACAACCCGTCCCCCAGACAGAAGTTAGCCATCCACTAGACAACCCGTTCCCCAGACAGAAGTTAGCCATCCACTGGACAACCCGTCCCCCAGACAGAATTTAGCCATCCACTGGACAACCCGTCCCCCAGACAGAAGTTAGCCATCATCTGGACAACCCGTCCCCCAGACAGAAGTTAGCCATCCACTGGACAACCCGTCCCCCAGACAGAAGTTAGCCATCCACTGGACAACCCGTCCCCCAGACAGAAGTTAGCCATCCACTGGACAACCCGTCCCCCAGACAGAAGTTAGCCATCCACTGGACAACCCGTCCCCCAGACAGAAGTTAGCCATCCACTGGACAACCCGTCCCCCAGACAGAAGTTAGCCATCCACTGGACAACCCGTCCCCCAGACAGAAGTTAGCCATCCACTGGACAACCCGTCCCCCAGACAGAAGTTAGCCATCCACTGGACAACCCGTCCCCCAGACAGAAGTTAGCCATCCATTGGACAACCCGTCCCCCAGACAGAAGTTAGCCATCCACTGGACAACCCGTCCCCCAGACATATGTTAGCCATCAAATGGACAACCCGTGCCCCAGAAAGAAGTTAGCCATCCACTGGACAACCCGTCCCCCAGACAGAAATTAGCCATCCACTGGACAACCCGTCCCCCAGACAGAAGTTAGCCATCAACTGGACAACCCGTCCCCCAGACAGAAGTTAGCCATCCACTGGACAACCCGTCCCCCAGACAGAAGTTAGCCATCCACTGGACAACCTGTCCCCCATACAGAAGTTAGCCATCCACTGGACAACCTGTCCCCCAGACAGAAGTTAGCCATCCACTGGAAAACCTGTCCCCCAGACAGAAGTTAGCCATCCACTGGACAACCTGTCCCCCAGACAGAAGTTAGCTATCCACTGGAAAACCTGTCCCCCAGACAGAAGTTAGCCATCCACTGGACAACCCGTCCCCCCGACAGAAGTTAGCCATCCACCGGACAACCCGTCCCCCAGACAGAAGTTAGCCATCCACTGGACAACCCGTCCCCCAGACAGAAGTTAGCCATCCACTGGACAACCCGTCCCCCAGACAGAATTAGCCATCCACTGGACAACCCGTCCCCCAGACAGAAGTTAGCCATCCACTGGACAACCCGTCCCCCAGACAGAAGTTAGCCATCCACTGGACAACCCGTCCCACAGACAGAAGTTAGCCATCCACTGGACAACCCGTCCCCCAGACAGAATTTAGCCATCCACTGGACAAATCGTCCCCAAGACAGAAGTTAGCCATCCACTGGACAACCCGTCCCCCAGACAGAAGTTAGCCATCTACTGGACAACCCGTCCCCCAGACAGAAGTTAGCCATCAACTGGACAACCCGTGCCCCAGAAAGAAGTTAGCCATCCACTGGACAACCCGTTCCTGGGACAGAAGTTAGCCATCCACAGGACAACCCGTCCCCCAGACAGAAGTTAGCCTTCCACTGGACAACCCGTCCTCCAGACAGAAGTTAGCCATCAAATAGACAACCCGTGCTCCAGAAAGAAGTTAGCCATCCACTGGACAACTCGTCCCCCATACAGAAGTTAGCCATCCACTGGACAACCCGTCCCCCAGACAGAAGTTAGCCATCCACTGGACAACCCGTCCCCCAGACAGAAGTTAGCCATCAACTGGACAACCCGTGCCCCAGAAAGAAGTTAGCCATCCACTGGACAACCCGTCCCCCAGACAGAAGTTAGCCATCCACTGGACAACCCATCCCCCAGACAGAAGTTAGCCATCCACTGGACAACCCGTCCCCCAGACAGAAGTTAGCCATCCACTGGACAACCCGTCCCCCAGACAGAAATTAGCCATCCACTGGACAACCCGTCCCCCAGACAGAAGTTAGCCATCCACTGGACAACCCGTCCCCCAGACAGAAGTTAGCCATCAACTGGACAACCCGTGCCCCAGAAAGAAGTTAGCCATCCACTGGACAACCCGTCCCCCAGACAGAAGTTAGCCATCCATTGGACAACCCGTCCCCCAGACAAAAGTTAGCCATCCACTGGACAACCCGTCCCCCAGACAGAAGTTAGCCATCAACTGGACAACCTGTGCCCCAGAAAGAAGTTAGCCATCCACTGGACAACCCGTCCCCCAGACAGAAGTTAGCCATCCACTGGACAACCCGTGCCCCAGAAAGAAGTTAGCCATCCACTTGACAACCCGTTCCTGGGACAGAAGTTAGCCATCCACTGGACAACCGGTACCCGAGACAGGTTAGCCATCATCTGGATAACTCGTGCCCGAGACAGAAGTTAGCCATCCACTGGACAACTCGTGCCCGAGACAGAAGTTAGCCATCCACTTGACAACTCGTGCCCAGGACAGAAGTTAGCCATCCACTGGACAACCCCTGCCCCAGACATAAGTTAGCCATCCACTGGACAACCCGTGCCCGAGACAGAAGTTAGCCATCCACTGGACAACCCGTCCCCCAGACAGAAGTTAGCCATCCACTGGACAACCCGTCCCCCAGACAGAAGTTAGCCATCCACTGGACAACCCGTCCCCCAGACAGAAGTTAGCCATCCACTGGACAACCCGTCTCCCAGACAGAAGTTAGCCATCAACTGGACAACCCGTCCCCCAGACAGAAGTTAGCCATCAACTGGACAACCCGTGCCCCAGAAAGAAGTTAGCCATCCACTGGACAACCCGTCCCCCAGACAGAAGTTAGCCATCCACTGGACAACCCGTCCCCCAGACAGAAGTTAGCCATCCACTGGACAACCCGTCCCCCAGACAGAAGTTAGCCATCCACTGGACAACCCATCCCCCAGACAGAAGTTAGCCATCAACTGGACAACCCGTGCCCCAGAAAGAAGTTAGCCATCCACTGGACAACTCGTTCCTGGGAAAGAAGTTAGCCATCCACTGGACAACCGGTACCCGAGACAGGTTAGCCATCCACTGGATAACTCGTGCCCGAGACAGAAGTTAGCCATCCACTGGACAACTCGTGCCCGAGACAGAAGTTAGCCATCCACTGGACAACTCGTGCCCAGGACAGAAGTTAGCCATCCACTGGACAACCCGTGCCCCAGACAGAAGTTAGCCATCCACTGGACAACTCGTGCCCGAGACAGACGTTAGCCATCCACTGGACAACCCGTGCCCGAGACAGAAGTTAGCCATCTACTGGACAAAAGTTAGCCATCAACTGGACAACTCGTGCCCCAGACAGAAGTTAGCCATCCACTGGACAACTCGTGCCCGAGACAGACGTTAGCCATCCACTGGACAACCCGTCCCCCAGACAGAAGTTAGCCATCAACTGGACAACCCGTTCCTGGGACAGAAGTTAGCCATCCACTGGACAACCGGTACCCGAGACAGGTTAGCCATCCACTGGATAACTCGTGCCCGAGACAGAAGTTAGCCATCCACTGGACAACTCGTGCCCGAGACAGAAGTTAGCCATCCACTGGACAATTCGTGCCCCAGACAGAAGTTAGCCATCCACTGGACAACTCGTGCCCGAGACAGACGTTAGCCATCCACTGGACAACCCGTGCCCGAGACAGAAGTTAGCCATCCACTGGACAAAAGTTAGCCATCAACTGGACAACTCGTGCCCGAGACAGACGTTAGCCATCCACTGGACAACTCGTGCTCGAGACATAAGTTAGCCATCCACTGGACAACTCGTGCCCGAGACATAATCGACTGGAAACCGAGATAAGACCAACACAAAACCCCGACAAAAGATATCACTGATCGAGCGCAGTACGATAGGCAGTGACATGCACCCGGCTACTACCAACTCGCACAAGAGTTAGGACCTGCACACAGGTTAACGTCCTTGTAGACTCACAGGTAGGCCAAGACTAAGATGTCCACCACATCTCTGTTCAATGCTTTAAAAGATGGCTGCTTTTCATAGCGGTTTCATGGCCGCTAATCCTAACATAGGCCGGGCAGTAGGTTGTGTTTCTGTTCTCGTAGAGAGAAGAGTAGGCACGGTCAGGTGGAACATACTGATCAAGGTGGGAGAGAAGGGTAGTCAGGGTCAGGTGAAACATACTGATCAAGGTGGGAGAGAAGAGTAGTCAGGGTCAGGTGGAACACATCAAGGTGGGAGAGAAGAGTAGTCAGGGTCAGGTGAGACATACTGATCAAGGTGGGAGAGAAGAGTAGTCAGGGTCAGGTGAGACATACTGATCAAGGTGGGAGAGAAGAGTGGTCAGGGTCAGGTGAAACATACTGATCAAGATCCTAATTCATGTTTTCGTTCGTGCTCCTGTAAACAGGCTGTGTCCCTGTAGTGCCATCATCGACGTGGGTATCGACATTGTAATCCTGAAAGTGGAAAGCTTAATGGGGAACATTGCATTGCAGTACAGCTATGGTGATCTACCGTCCACCATTCCAAGTATGTGTTGGAATGTATGAAGAGCCACTGTAACCTGTTACCAAAAGAAACCACCCAACTCCGTAGGAGTAGCTTCCAACAACAACAATATTACTGGTCTCTCTATACGCCCACATCTCACCAGCTGTAAATTGATTCCAGAATTAAAAGAGACACGATAAAGAAGAAAAGAACCGCTCACCCCACCATGGTACACATCTCTAACACTTCATCAACCACAGCCGTGTATTCTAAGTTCTTACCTTTACCTGAGGGTTTAACAATTTATACGTGACTGTCTTTGCCTTAGGGTCTAACCAGTTTTATGTGCTGACCTTTGCCGTAAGGTCTAACCAGTAATAGGTGCTGACCTTTGCCGTAATGTCTAACCAGTAATATGTGCTGACCTTTTCCGTAAGGTCTAACCAGTTATATGTGCTGACCTTTGCCGTAAGGTCTAACCAGTTATATGTGCTGACCTTTGCCGTAAGATCTAGCCAGTAATATCGATGCATAGGGCACATTCTAATGTCACCTACAAACACACGAAGACCACCTCAGATAGCTAGGTTCCTCACAGAAAGACTGTACCAAAACACTTGTAATGGTGGTATTCTTTTGATTTACACGATGCAGTTACTAGCCCCCCGCACAACTCTCTTTATTCGCTTTATACAGTGGTCCTACTCTTAGATTGTCGCCTATCACGTGACAGCATTAATCGATAACATTAATCAACTTCACGAGTCATTATTTGAAACAAAATGTGCATATTAAACGCCACAGAGCTAATCCACTGTGTATTTAGACAGACTACTCATTTCGACGAATTCTATTGTTGGCGGCGTGGGGACTTGCCAACGGTCAGATGAATTGTGTACCAGTTTTTGTTTTCGTTTTCGTAATCACATGCATCGCGTCTGACAGATAAGAGCTCACATTGTCTAAGTTGGAAAGGGGAAAGTCGAGGGAGGCTTGGGGAATTCTCTGAAGCTTGCAAATATGAATTAGTAAGGATAACAAAGACTGCACGTATAGTAGCACACGACAGAACAGAGGTTTTCAAACTGCGTCACGGCTCCCAGGGGCGTCACTGCCAAGGGCGGCGAGGTGGCTTGGGAAAAGTTGTAGGCTGGATATTTTGATATATTTTTGTAGGTAAGAGACGCGATGATTTGTGCACAGGCCAAGGAAACCGTCAATTAAACAAGTTTTAAAATCTCTGCGATAGAAGATGGTGTCTGTCCACGATGTTCAATTGTATATCTGGACAGACGGTGTGATGCCCAGAAGATGCTTACATGACTACACAAAAGACACAATTGTCACACAATACATGTGGGACATTACTGTACCCCACACTACATGTGGGACATTACTGTACCCAACAATACATGTGGGACATTACTGTACCCCACAATACATGTGGGACATTACTGTACCCCACACTACATGTGGGACATTACTGTACCCAACAATACATGTGGGACATTACTGTACCCCACAATACATGTGGGACATTGCTGTACCCCACAATACATGTGGGGCATTACTGTACCCCACAATACATGTGGGACATTGCTGTACCCCACAATACCTGGAGCATTACGGTACCCCACACAATATGTGGAATGTTACGGAATCATAAGAGTTTGAAAGTAAATCACAGCTGCATTATACACATACACAAGATGGACAAAATGCTATACATTAGAACTACAAATAGTAGTGACAATATACTGAATCTTGAGAAACAATAAATTAAAAAAAATGTTGGTTACAGATAAATTAAATCAAAATGAAAAAATAGGTATGGTCAGATACCGTACCGAGACGAGAACACAAACAAAAACCTACGTTACGACCAATATGCCTTCATCATGGACAGCAAATAACAACAATGCTGAACTAGCAAATCAACATATAAGGAACAAATGGTCTACTTATCTTATTTAGTGTCAGTCCTCGCGAGTGGTTGGGTCGGAAGCTCGACTGTAAATGAAGGACTGCGGTTAAATAAGGTGGCCAGGAGAGCGTTCAAAGTGAAAGGGCCAGATAAGCCAGTGGCGACCAAATACTGAATCTAAGAACTGCAGACAGCAGCGAGTGCTAGAAATACGCGACTGTTCTGATCGGGTCGACATCAAGTGTTCGTTAGGGAACAACAGCAAATAACCAAGACTAGAGTTTCACACATCGCAATATATCAAATGGTTTTAATCTGGAATGAGAAGACGGTCTGAACTAAACAAGAGACATAACATTATCGTCTGCCACCCCAAGAGAGTTTTTGTCGCTTTGACCTTCTAAATGAGTATCTTTGTCTATAACTTTAGACCCTAATGAGGAGCGTCTTAGGTTATCGCTTTTCACCATCCAAAGGAGAGCAAATCTCTGTTCCACTTGACCTCTAAAAGATTTGACCTTCAATTGGGACGTCCGTTATTAATGACCTTAAAATAAGAGCTTTTGTCTGTTGTATATAACTTGACAAATGAGTCTTTCTTTGTTGTATATAACATCAGAAAGAGTCGTTCTTTGTCGTGCTTGATCTCCCAAGATGAGAATCCGTGTCTGTCGTGCATGACCTTCCAAGATGAGAATCCGTGTCTGTCGTGCATGACCTTGTCCATATGATCTACTTTATTAGAGTTTTGACTGAAACATATAGTCTCCTCCCAAATGAGAGTACCTGTTTGCTACATATGACCTCCTAAGTGACCTTCTAGTCTATTTTTGCACATGACCTCCAAAAGGATGATATATCGCCTATGCTCCCCTCCGTATGAGTCTTGTTGCTGCACACACCTGTAGAAATGCAATAACGCAGAGGATAACAAAAGTGAAGATATAATTGAATGACGCACTCTCTTCGCCTGCACCTTGCACTGCCATTTCCCCAACGCCAGCTACATCTCAAACAAACAATTAGAAAGACAAATACAAATGTCATTAGCCACACATAACAAAAAACACAACATGACTAATAATATGTGACAAACGGACAATCAGCACTCTATGTTCAACAACAATGGTTTCTCGTTTAACGCGACAGATAAACATTACTTTCTCCTTTTTTTCTTCGTTAGCTAAATTGTTTACACTGTCGTTGCTATGGAAGCAGTTAGCGGTTGTCAGAGATGGAGACGGCAAATACTAGAACCCGATACCAGCAGCAAGCAATTCCATATTAATGCTTTCAACGATTATCGCTACCCATATTCGATTATCGTGATATCGAAAAATGACTATGAAAGATAAGATTTTGAGTAAATAATTAGAAAAAGAGACATAAAAGAGCCACGTGGTTAGAGGAGGGAGGGGCTGACGAATCAGTTATTGAAAGGATCTGCGTCCTGAAATGGAGCACCTCCTTCTGAACCTCGGTATAACGAGAAATTTAATCCTGTCTACCTTTAGTGCATAAGGTGTAATATTTTCGGAGCTCTCTTTTAAACACATACGGCTATTCCATACTCGGTATTTTTTAGTCTTGCGTGAATGGTTAGGTGTCCAATGTCAGGAGGTGGTGAGTCTACTATCCGAGAGTGTTTAGACAGAACTGCTTGATAAATCTTAGGACATGTTGTCAGTGTAGCAGGCGGCCATGCTCTCGTCAGTGGTCAATGTTACACACATACCTTTCTCTCTCGCTCTGTCTCTCGCTCTTTGTCTCTCGCTCTGTCTCTCGCTCTCTCTCTCTCTCTTCCTCGCTCTCTCTCTCGCTCTCTCTCACTCTTTTTCTCTCGCTCTCTCTCTGTCACTCACTCTTTCTCTCGCGCTCTCTCTCTCGCTCTCTCTCTGTCATTTGCTCTTCTCTCTCCCTCGCTCTCTCTCCAATCTCTCTCGCTTTCTCTCTCTCTTTCTCTCGCTCTATGTCTCTCGCTCACTCTCGCTCTTTCTCGCTCTTTCTCTCTCTCGCTCTCACTCTTTTTCTCTCGCTTTCTCTCTGTCTCTCGCTCTCTCTCGCTCTTTCTCTCTAGCTCTCTCTCACTCTCTTTCACTCTTTCTTTCTCGCTCTCTCACCCTCTCTCTCTTTCTTTCTCGCTCTCTCTCTCTTTCTTTCTCGCTCTCTCTCTCTCTTTCTTTCTTGCTCTCTCTCTCTCTCTCTCTCTCTCTCTCTCTCTCTCTCGCAAACCAGTTGAACAATAAAAATGGATACATTTAATGACAATCGGTGTCTGGTATGGAGTGCAAGGAGTAGGTGTACCTGGAGACAATACTCACGTCAGGGTCAGGTGAAATATACGGATCAGGATCTTGACAAAGGGCAGGGTCAGGTGAAATATACTGATCAATATCTTAAACCATTGCATGGTCAGGTGAAATATACTGATCAAGGTCTTAAACCAGGGCAGGGTCAAATGATACATACCGACCAAGATCCTAAGTCGCGTCAGAGCCAAATGAAATATACCGACGAAGATCCTACTTGACATCAGGATTAGGTGAAATATGCCGACCAAGAAACTAAATCGCGACCACAAATACAACTCATATCAGGGTCAAGAAAAGCATAAAAACCAGTCCTGTCAGATTACAGGAAAACATGCGGACTAAGACCCCAGTCACGCCAGGTCCGGGAAAACATGCGGAATAAGACCCCAGTCACGCCAAGTCCGGGAAAACATGCGGACTAAGACCCCAGTCGTGTCAGGTCCGGGGAAACATGCGGACTAAGACCCCAGTCACGTCAGGTCCGGGAAAACATGCGGACTAAGACCCCAGTCACGTCAGTTCCGGGAAAACATAGCGGACTAAGACCTTGGTCATGTCAGGTGAAACATACTGACCCAGCAAACAGATACCAGTATGACGTACGAAGAGTCAAAACGGCTTATCAAAGCCAGATACATGTCCAAATGGGAAACCGAACATACTGGTTACACCAAAAACGATGCCTATTACCAGTTGAACCGAAGAGAGCAGGTCGTTGTCTTCAGACTTCGCACTGGCCACAACAGACTGAGGTACCACCTATTCAACAAATTGAAGATAGGGTGTACCGACGAATGCCCGTGCGGTACTGGTAAAATGACCACTGAACATCTGCTGCAGAACTGCCCGACATACGAGGATCAGAGAGAGCAGATGTGGCCATTGCCAGTGGAACTGCAAGACAAGCTCTATGGTAGTGGCGAGAGTCTCAGGATGACCGCCGCTTTTTTCGAGAAAATAATGGTTACTGTCTGACTGTGTACGCAGAAGAAGAAGAAGAATACTGACCCAGTCTCCAGTCCACTTCGCACGCACGGCTGCGATACAGCAGTTTGGCCAATTAGATAAAGATCGACACTGTGATCACCGTCGTGGTAGGTCTGTTGATATGCCTTGAGTTGCACTACGGCTAGAAGGACCCAGGCCTGCAATATGGTCCCAGCCCATCCCCTAGCAGAGAACATTAAATAGCTCATTACTGCTTAAGTATTTATATGCCTTAGAACGATAACATGGTACAACGCATAATATGGTAAACTATATAACACGGTACAACATGTTCCTGAGCATCAAGGCTCGACTCCAATGTATCTCTAACCGTCTGTATATCCTGCCTTGATTATCCAATGTATCTCTAACTGTCTCTATATCCTGCCTTGATTATCCAATGTATCTCTAACTGTCTCTATATCCTGCCTTGATTATCCAATGTATCTCTAACCGTCTCTATATCCTGCCTTGATTATCCAATGTATCTCTAACTGTCTCTATATCCTGCCTTGATTATCCAATGTATCTCTAACCGTCTCTATATCCTGCCTTGATAGCTGATAGGTAAGGCGATCGCCTCTCAAATAACGAGGAATAGCTCGAAACGGTAGGTTATTGGAATAGCGATAACTTCAGACGTCCATTGGTCTCAACAGAGATTAGATCGAGCTGCCTGGTACTATCGAACACGGAAATAAACTCGAAGGTCCCCTGTGCATGCTGTGTTAATAAAATAACCTTTGTTAGTTGAACATCCAAAAAAGTTGGCTTCTAATTACTGCCTGGGCAACAATTCTGAAGCTAATGTAGTATCCAATATGTCCTACACGAGGGCCAGAAACGAAACGGATTCTCCATTATTAGACACACAAAGCGGGATCAAGATGCTGAGCTGCAGTGGTCAGCAACCCATAGCTGACTGCTAGCGTCAGGGCCAGCGAACCATAGCTGCCAAGACCCTTCTACACCTCCACGCGGTGATCCTGGAAAACAGGTTGCAGCAGGGCAGACTGGCTAAGGAGAGAGGATCGAAGAGGGAATGCTAACCCGGTACTCAAAAAATGCTTGCTGAAGTCGGATGTGTTGGACCGAAAGGTGCAAATATCGCAGCCAAGCTGTAAACTACAACACAACGCATTCCGTTCTCTGGACTACATTCTGCTACTTAAGCCCTTTCAGGGTTTGGTAGTGGGAGATTGAGAACGAACGAAGAAGAAGAAGAAGAAGAAGAAGAAGAAGAAGAAGAAGAAGAAGACACACAAAGCCAATCTTCTTTTTGTTATCACACTCGAGATTCCCGGCCTAAGCCAAGAATGGCAAGCAACAACGGCATCAGGAAGGGCAACAGTTGATAGAAGTGGGAGGGCATAATATGCTTGCAGGCTACACCACACGACTTCAGTGTGGATCTAGTGGAACTGAGATCAAAACCATTGCAGCATCGCTAGCAGGTCATACAAGTGATCAAAGAGGGGTGTGCATGAGGTTAGCAGCTTCATGGGAAATACATTGCTACAGAAACCACTACAGCAGAAGTGTAGGCATGACATTGGGGCAGACTTTGTGTGTTAACTATAGTAGTGTAAGCATGACATTGGGGCAGACTTTGTGTGATCACTGTAGTAGTGTAGGCATGACATTGGGGCATACTTTGTGTAACCACTGTAGTAGTGTAAGCATGACATTGGGGTATACTTTGTGTAACCACCACAGCAGAAGTGTAGTCATGACATTATGGCAGACATTGTGTGATCACTGTAGTAGTGTAGGCATGACATTGGTGCATAATTTGTGTGATCACTGTAGAAGTAGTCTTGTGCTTCATTAGGGCCAAACCTGGGACAAGAAGACGGTCCATGACGTCAGAAACGCAACTAGGGGAAGAATCTAGTATTGAGCAGCGAGGGGAAGAATCTAGTATTGAGTAGCGAGGGAAAAATCTAGTTTGAGCAGCCAGGGGAAGAATCTAGTATTGAGCAGCCAGGGGAAGAATCTAGTATTGAGTAGCGAGGGAAGAATCTAGTATTGAGTAGCGAGGGAAGAATCTAGTATTGAGCAGCCAGGGGAAGAAGCTAGTATTGAGTAGCGAGGGAAGAATCTAGTATTGAGCAGCCAGGGAAGAATCTAGTATTGAGCAGCCAGGGGAAGAATCTAGTATTAAGCAGCGAGGGGAAGAATCTAGTATTGAGTAGCGAGGGAAGAATCTAGTTTGAGCAGCCAGGGGAAGAATCTAGTATTGAGTAGCGAGGGAAGAATCTAGTATTAAGCAGCAAGGGGAAGAATCTAGTATTGAGCAGCCAGGGGAAGAATCTAGTATTGAGCAGTAATAGAAATAGTCAAACAGATCTGGGGATTTGTCTAGGGATATGAATGACAAGAGGACGGGGGTTCAAAACTTTGGTGAGGCCTATATTTTATTGAATCTCAAGGGAAGTAACTTGACCTGCACACTTTCCGGTAACTGCATGGGCAAGCAACATTGGTTCCTCCGCACTACAAAACTTCAAGGCAATCATCTGAAAATGGAAAAAAATCCCCGGTAATGATAGTCTTTGATAAGCGACAAACCAGCACACAGTGGCACAAACACTCCTCCATCATATGAATACACGAAAGACACGCAGTCCCTCATAATCTATCTTCCATTTCATCATTTCGCATAATCAAGAATCTAGATTAAGAGGGCGAAAGATTCAACATTACCCAAAAGAATTACGCATATTTAATAGGCATTGGAGAATATTCTGAGAACGAACGGTGGAAAGAGAGTCTGGGTGTTTGTAAGGAAATAGTTATGTCAAACATTACAAAGACGTAGACAAAGTGGTAGACTGTGTCCAGGAAAGCCAGACGTGAAGACAGGAGATACAAGTTGACACCAAAGGTGAACGGGAGGAATATTAAGCGCGTGCCAAAACTGTCAAACCAAGGTCAGGTCAAGGTTACAAGAGATCAATAAAGTAGTGCAGCTCCAACCGGCACAGGCGACCACGATTCGTTGTACTCTTTTTTTATTAACCTAATTTGAAAGTTGTTGGTCTTCTCAAGTACAGACATGTTCTTGTTTGTTTTATATGAGAACGTGCAATCCATCCAGAAATAGCCGGTATCCAGGCCTCAACTCTTGTCAACAATGATAACCACGTATGTCTACACACTCTGAACTGTTTTTGGTTTGTGTAATTGTCTCATTTTTACATTTTGCTAAGGGGCGTACCTTTGTCTACTGCCAAGTCTTACGTCAATGTATTATTTCAATGGTTCTCAAACTGTGTGACAAAGCGCCCTGGCAGAGTGCCGTGGCTGGTTTACTGGGGTGCCACGAAACATTCCAATATTTTCACTGAAATGGCCATTGTGATCTTAGAATCGGACCATCCACGTGTTGATGCGATGATAGGATGGACATCTAAGGACATTTGGCCGAGTGCAGACAAAAGAGAAATGATTTCCTAAAATCTTTGATCGTGTCAGTTGACCATGTGTTTGAAACAACTCAGCTACTCTGACAGTGCCAGTCGGCGTCTTTAATAAGAAGAAACTGAGTCGATCACAAATTTGTTCTACGGTCGACAAAAGTCTCGGAGATCAAAAGCGTGATGTAGGTTTGTCTTTTGTATCGGGACCGCTAAGGGGGAGGGATCGTGCTAGGTGGTTGGTCTAAACATTTGAATCAGGAGAACGCTGAAAGTTGGTCAGCGGTCCAGCACATCAATGTGAGTATAGCGACTGGATTGTTCTAGTTCTCGCTAGTTATTTATAGAACGTTCTCGGCACGTGGTGTTTGTATATAAATAGCTGTCTCAGCGATCCCCATTTGTTGGAGGTGAAACCAACTGGATTGTGCTATGTTCAAGTCAACGTTTAAAACTTGTTGTTCGCTATCTTCCTCAAAATGGGCAAGTCTTTATTGAACATCAATAACAGCGTTGTATGTGTAACAATAAAGTGGACGTACAACAATCTAGTGGTGTTTGTTGTGAAGATGCGGAAATATAAATATGATGACAGATTTGAATTTTGGCTTCCCACCGAAACAGATCATTGATGAAGAGAAACTGCAGTGTGTACTGTGTATGAAAGTTTTTGCGCCAGAGCGCATGGTTCAGAGGAAACTAAAACGCCAGAAACCAGTAATGGAAACAAAGTTGGAAAACTTTGCGATTATTTGACCAGAAAGCTAAAAGAATTAAAACAGCATAAAGCTACTTTTTCTTAGCAGGTGTCAATACCAAGCAACGCTTTACTAGCATGGTCATGTTACAAAGTTCCGTAAAGAGCCGCTAATTGTAAAAAGCCCAACGTCATCACAGAACAACTTATTAAACCTTCTGTTGTAGGTTTGGTGAACATTATGATGGTTGAGTGTGCTGTAGGTTTGGTGAACATTATGATGGGTGAGTGTGCTGTAGGTTTGGTGAACATTATGATGGTTGAGTGTGCTGTAGGTTTGGTGAACATTATGATGGTTGAGTGTGCTGTAGGTTTGGTGAACATTATGATGGGTGAGTGTGCTGTAGGTTTGGTGAACATTATGATGGGTGAGTGTGCTGTAGGTTTGGTGAAAATTATGATGGGTGAGTGTGCTGTAGGTTTGGTGAACATTATGATGGGTGAGTGTGCTGTAGGTTTGGTGAACATTATGATGGGTGAGTGTGCTGTAGGTTTGGTGAACATTATGATGGGTGAGTGTGCTGTAGGTTTGGTGAACATTATGATGGGTGAGTGTGCTGTAGGTTTGGTGAACATTATGATGGGTGAGTGTGTTGTAGGTTTGGTGAACATTATGATGGGTGCGTCTGCTGTAGGTTTGGTGAACATTATGATGGGTAAGTCTGCGGGGAAACTGCTGTCAAAGGTGCCTTTGTCTAACACTACTATCAGTCGCCGAATCCATCACAAGGCGGAGGATCTCAATGGTTAATGAATTGAAAAAATAAAAGGGAAGGAATTTGGGTTGCAGCTGGATGAGGTCACGGACAGTAACAAGGACATTTGATTTGTTATGTACGGTTCATAGATGGTCACGACATTGTGGAAGTGCAAGTAAAACTGCAAGTACAAAGGTTCAAGATTTGTTCCAGATCATGGACACATTTATGGTTGAAGATAATGTAGAGTGGACAGAGTGCGTTGGTGTCTTTACTGATGGTGGTGGTTCGATGTCCGGCCCTTATGGAGGGCTGCAGGCGATCATTCGAAGGAAAGCTCCGGATTCATGTGGACAAATAGCATCATTCACAGAGAAGCCTTCGCATGAAAATACCTGAGCACTCCATTAATGAATCAGGAACTATTGAGAAGATGGTCATATGAGACAAGAGAAAATGTTGACAAGATGGCCATATGAGACAAGAGAAAATGTCGACAAGATGGCCATATGAGACAAGAGAAAATGTTGACAAGATGGCCATATGAGACAAGAGAAAATGTTGACAAGATGGCCATATGAGACAAGAGAAAATGTTGACATGATGGCTCTAAGAAAGTCTAAAAACTGTTGACTTGATGGCTCTAAGAAAGTTTAAAAACTGTTGACGATGGCTCTAAGAAAGTCTAAAAACTGTTGACTTGATGGCTCTAAGAAAGTCTAAAAACTGTTGACTTGATTGCTCTAAGAAAGTCTAAAAACTATTGACTTGATTGATCTAAGAAAGTCTAAAAACTGTTGACTTGATTGATCTAAGAAAGTATAAAAACTGTTGACTTGATGGCTCTAAGTAGCTCGCTCTGTATATTGAGGAGACGTCCCATGTATCTTTGCTTGAATCAAAAAATATTCAGACAACAATGTAGGACATCGGCGGATTCGATGCCAAAATAAATGGACAAAGAAATTAAATGGAAGGGAATAATTGGAGCAACACAGAAATAGTTACATATATTATAATAGACACTAGAACAAGATGAAGAAAACGATACAATAGACACTAGAACAAGATGAAACAGAAACGGATGATACAATAGACACTAGAACAAGATGAAGAAAACGATACAATAGACACTAGAACAAGATGAAACAGAAACGGATGATACAATAGGCACTAGAACAAGATGAAGAAGATGATACTAGAACAAGATGAAAAGGACGATACAATAGACACTAGAACAAGATGAAGAAGATGATACAATAGAAACTAGAACAAGATACAGAAGATGATACGATATACACTAGAACAAGATGAAACAGAAGATGATGATACAATAGATACTAGAACAAGATGAAGAGGATGATACAATAGAAACTAGAACAAGATAAAGAAGATGATACAATAGACACTAGAACAAGATGAAACAGAAGAGGATGATACAATAGAAACTAGAACAAGATAAAGAAGATGATACGAGAATACGTTGAAACAGAAGAGGATGATAGAAAAGACACTAGAACAAGATTAAACAGAAGAGGATGATAGAATAGACACTAGAACAAGATGAAACAGAAGATAAGCAAATAGACCTATATGCACTAGACTCCATTGTTGACATCGGCGAGCTGTGATGGAAGCCACTTCGTTAAGCAGCAGTTGGGCGCGGCCTCACCAACACAGGCGCCATATCTCATTCCGTGATCACAGTGACCTAGTTCCGAAGTATATAGTGCTCAGTGTTTGGTCCAGGGAGAGGGAGATAAATGGATTGTTCTATTGCGTGAGATTGGGTTATTTTCATGTTTTGGTGTACCTGAACAGAGTTGTTCGTATCTTCCCGTGTCGTGTCTACTCACTTGAGTTTGCAATAGAGAAATTAAAGTTTGAAAATGATATACATTTCTGCTTCCAAACGGTCTTGTATGTTGACTTATGTAGAGAGGAAATCGTGCAGTTGTCTCTAGTGATAGGGTGAAATATAGGATACGAGATGAGTTATAAATGGATTCACATAGAGCAAGAATGATTTACATGGAGCTGATGAAAGCAGAGAAGGTCATAGGGAAAACGAAGAATATTTGGAAAGTCGTTATTTCATTGTTAATTATATCTCTTATTTTAATGTCGATCTACTATATATTAGTGTAAATCTATTGATCTAATGTCGATCTATAGTCTATAAGTCAATCTATTCATCTAATGTAGATCTATTGTCTTAATGTCGATCTTTTGGCATAATGTCGATCTATTTCCATAGTATATATCTATTGTCTTAATGTCGATCTATTGTGTCGATATGGCTTTGTTGAGCCTCTCCTTAAGTTTCGCTGATTCTGTCTTGGTTATTTTTAACTCCTCCACCTAACACAAGTGTCCAGGTCATTATCAAGAAAACTACGAAGAAGCCAGACACCATCAAACAAAACCAGACACCATGAAACAAAGAAGCCATATACCATCAAACAAAGAAACCAGACACCATCAAACAAAGAGGACAGACACCATGAAACTAAGAAGCCAGACACCATCAAACAAAACCAGACACCATGAAACAAAGAAGCCATATACCATCAAACAAAGAAACCAGACACCATCAAACAAAGAGGACAGACACCATGAAACTAAGAAGCCAGCCACCATCAAACAAAGAAGCCGGACACCATCAAACAAAGAGGACAGACACCATCAAACAAAGAAGCCAGCCACCATCAAACAAAGAAGCCAGACACCATCAAACAAAGAGGACAGACACCATCAAACAAAGAAGCCAGACACCATCAAATAAAGAAGCCAGCCACCATGAAACAAAGAAGCCAGATTCCATCAAACAAAGAAACCAGACACCATCAAACAAAGAAGCCAGACACCACCAAACAAAGAAGCCAGACACCATCAAATAAAGAAGCCAGCCACCATGAAACAAAGAAGCCATATACCATCAAACAAAGAAACCAGACACCATCAAACAAAGAGGACAGACACCATGAAACCAAGAAGCCAGCCACCATCAAACAAAGAAGCCGGACACCATCAAACAAAGAGGACAGACACCATCAAACAAAGAAGCCAGACACCATGAAACAAAGAGGACAGACACCATCAAACAAAGAAGCCAGACACCATCAAATAAAGAAGCCAGCCACCATGAAACAAAGAAGCCATATACCATCAAACAAAGAAACCAGACACCATCAAACAAAGAGGACAGACACCATGAAACTAAGAAGCCAGCCACCATCAAACAAAGAAGCCGGACACCATCAAACAAAGAGGACAGACACCATCAAACAAAGAAGCCAGCCACCATCAAACAAAGAAGCCAGACACCATCAAACAAAGAGGACAGACACCATCAAACAAAGAAGCCAGACACCATCAAATAAAGAAGCCAGCCACCATGAAACAAAGAAGCCAGATTCCATCAAACAAAGAAACCAGACACCATCAAACAAAGAAGCCAGACACCATCAAACAAAGAAGCCAGACACCATCAAACAAAGAAGCCAGACACCATCAAACAAAGAAGCCAGGTACATCAAACAAAGAAGCCAGACACTATCAAACAAAGGAGCCAGACACCATCAAACAGAGATGCCAGACACCATGAAACAAAGAAGCCAGACACCATCAAATGGCGCATGCTCAGAAATGGTCACAAGGACGGGTATACTTTAGCGGGGAATACTTGGCATTAAAGAGAGACAACACCCTGCAACAGAACAAGAACAGTTTACACAACTTTCTGATAACAATGAAGATAGAAAGCATGAAGAAGAATTAGACGACAAAGCAGGAAGATCTGGGAGTACTTGCGTTTTAATTCACCCCAAACAGAGTTCCATAAGTTCCTATCGTACGTAACAGGACATCCCATTTCAGGTTAAGGGGAGGACAGGCTGATATAATTGTATTTCAAATAAATAAGTAAAGAATTAGATAAAGAATGAAGTGTAGAAAAGATGGTTATATTCAGTTTTGCCGAAAGTTAGGGTTAGGTTAAGAGTTACAATTTGGTTTAGGGTTAGTATTACAATACATATCATGGACCGACTTTGACAGATTCGAGAAATTCAGTGTTAAGACGACAGGAGTAAGTGGATGCCGAGGCAGAATTTCTAGTCTATTTTTGCAGAGTGTTTGACACAACCCACAGTTAAAAAGTGGACTATTCTGTGACGCCACTGCCAGAAGTTCGATAATAAAAACATATTTCTTTTGTTTAGGGTGAATTAAGACGCAAGTACCGACCTGGGATGTTCATGAAACGGATAATGAAAAACGTTGGGCTTGCAACATCACTCAATCTTTCTGTTCTTTGATATATATATATATGTGGTTATCGAAAAGGCACGACAAACTGCGTTAGATGCCATCCCACCTTTCTACCCTGCGGGTTACATGTTTACGGAAAGACTTCGGTGGTAACCCTGAGGCAAAATCTGCATCCTATGCTATCTCCAGTCGTCTCGATGAATGTCTTGCCACTGGTAAAAGGTAGCTTAGGCTCTGTGAGTGAGGTTGACAAAAAGCGCAGTTTCTTCCTCATTTTAATCCAAATCACCGCGCAAGTCACCCATTTCAGCGGACACAGCAAGAGATACGACTGTCCACACGGCTGAACAAAGAGAGTAGTTTTCATCACTTGTGATGGACAACTATTATATATAATCAAATCGAATTACACTAGTTAGATCTGCCTATTCTCTCTCTCTCTCTCTCTCTCTCTCTCTCTCTCTCTCTCTCTCTCTTCCTCTTCCTCTCTCTTTCCTATATATATATAATGTTGTTGTTTAATGTCCACAATGAGTTAGTTTACTCTTTTGTGCGCCCTGAAAAGGGCGCTTTAAGTTGCGGGTTGTAGTAGCTTTCCTCAAATCCCGAGCGTGCTGATGAAGGTCGACTCCATGCGGTTGTACTATGCTTGGCTTCATCTGACGACGCTCACTGTTACGGGGATCACGTCGATCCACATCTCATCAGCCAGGCTGCCTTGAAATCAGTCTGTTTCCAGGGACGGCTACATGGAAGAGAGATTGTGGTCTTGTTCACTATATTGTGATTGGTTGGCCCTGACGCCACGTCCTCGTCAGCAGTGCCTGACCGGACTAGCATCTCAGCTCCCCATTTAGAGTCAGCATAAAAAAGTTCTCTAAATTAGTGGATTATATAGAAATAATCTACAATAGAATTATCTAGACTACATTTCCTTCAAAGTAGTTCCCTTCGGCAACTACACACTTTTGCCAACGTGCATGCAGCTGCTGGAAACATTCGTGGAACCCATTCTTTGACACCTCTCCCAGCTGCTGGAAACATTCGTGGAACCCATTCTCTGACACCTCTCCCAGCTGCTAGAGACATTCGTGGAACCCATTCTTTGACACCTCTCCCAGCTGCTGGAGACAATCGTGGAACCCCTTCTCTGACACCTCTCTCAGCTGTCTTGTCGCATTGGTGATAACGTCCTCAGCATCCTTGAATCGTTGTCCTTTCAGTACCGATTTCAGTCGCGGGAACAAGAAAAAATCAGCCGGTATCAGGTCGGGAGAATATGGAGGTTGTTCCAAGGTAATTACGTTGTGCTGTGCGAGGTACTGCTTTACCAGTAGGGATCCCTGAGGCGACAGAGGACATCAACGTACATTTCCTTGTTGACCGTTCGATTTCAGTAATGACATCATGGTAGACAATACCCTAGGAATAAAACATAAATTTCCGACATAACTTTTCCTTCGCTCTTGTCCAAACAAAAGTTTTGTGTCCGGGGAGATGTGGGGGATTTCCATTCAGAGGACTGGCGATTTGTCTGAGGATTGTGCCTCTCAAATACTTGCGATTTCTTCATTGCGGTATCACCACATACTTTATTAAGCAATGTTTCTGTCTCTGAAGGTGACTTCTCAAGCAAAACACAAAATTTGACATTTGTACGTTCTTCAATCAAGGACATTTTCAAACTTGGACGATGCAACGAGCACAACACACAAACTTCTGTAACTTCTGTTCGAGAGTATATGTGAAGGTCACGTCTGTCATGTCACATCGCCAAGGTCACTACCAACTTATAAATAAATATTTTCCATAACATCATCTTTCATTCAAATACGAGTCGACTATTTCTGGAACTTTTTGAAGCTACCTCGTATATAGGCTTACCATACGTCCCGGTTCGACCAGGACTGTCCCAGTTTGAAGGTATGGTCCCAGGGACCCGGTCAGTTTGTCATTTTGTCCCGGTTATTTGGAAACAAATTAAAAAGTGTCGAAAATACACGAAGTGATAATAAATGTTTATCTCAAGAAGCAAAAAAGTTGTTTAGAATACTGGAAAATAATGGAAGTATTAATATTAATACAATCCTACAAGAGTTTACACAATTTTATGACCAATGTTTTTCTTACGATGAGCTATGGGAAAATAGTTTTAATGGAATCTTTTATTTGATAAATAACAAATAATGAACATGGTCTGACACTGAAGAACGAGGTGAACAAAATTAATGAAACTAGCAAATAGTGCAATAAACTTGGAAGAACTGCTTGGTGAAGTGGTGATTGCAAAATGTTTTTGGTCTGCGAGCTGTCTGAGATTTGGAAAAATACAAGTTGCGATGAAAAATGGATACAACTATCCAGTCCTTTCATTGCCCAAAATTGTCCACATTATAGAATACATGTTCAGCCTGCCAAGCACATCTGCACTTGTTAAAAGGATATTTTCAATAATTTATAACATGTTCTGAAGAAGGAGGTAGAATGGCTGAATCATCCGTCAAAGCTTTATTGCATTGCAACATTAATTGTGAACTAAATTGAAGTGAATTTTTTGACAAGATTAAAAAAAAAAGGATTTGTATAGAAAGTTTACTCTAGTGATAAATATTAATAACATTTAGATAATAAATTATGTTCAGTTAAGAGTAATTAAACAATATTACTACCAAATTGTTGTTTTTCGTTAAGCTCTTCATTACTTAACCTTTTTGAACCACAAGTACGAAACTGAATATACGTCTCTAATTCTAAAATCGTGTAGAAGACGCTCATTTGTTTTTTCCAGCACTCTCAAAATTGTCCCGCTTTGAGAAAGAAATATTATGGTAAGTATATAAATATATAAATATATCTTTTTATTCAGTATAGCTCTTTCTCGTCTTCACTATCTCTCTCTCTCTCCATACACACTCTTCCCCTTCTCCCTCCTCCCCCCTCCCTCTGTTTCATTTGACTCTGTCTTACAGTCACACCCTTGCATAACTTTCACACGCGCCCTCGTGGTAAATCCCTTCCATTGCACTTTGGTTGGGCTAGCTTCTGAAGGCGCACAAACCTAGCACAGGTACATACAGATTCACACATGCATCCAAACACTGGTTTATGCGTCCTGATATTGCCCAATGGACTACGGTCTGGGGTGGAAAATGGCGCGCCTCCGCCAGTAGAAACTAGTGAGGCAAACATTTAAGCAAAAAAAAAAAATCTCTCTCTCTTCACTATTTCTCTCTTCACTATCTCCGCTACTCTCTCAATCGTTCTTTCTCCTTTACTATCTTTCCTTCGATGTACATATATCTCATTCTTTCGTCATCTCTCTCTCTTTCTCTCTCTCTCTCCCTCTCTTTCTCTCTCTCTCTCTCTCTCTCTCACTCTCTCTCTCTCTCTCTATATATATATATATATATATATATATATATATATATATATATATATATATGAATGAATGCATACGTACTTTTGTACTCTGCCTAGAATTTTAAATACTACAATGTTTTAATACACACAATCCATAGCAACAACACATAAACAAAGATTGTCACAGAATAAAAAGAAAGACATCTAAAATGCAGAATTTTGCTGTTGCCTTAACGGGTTATTGTGTCACTTCATTGTGTCTGATTAAAAAACAAAGTGTCGAACGACGGAGGATGCTTTTCACTGGTTTCCTTGTCGTTGTTGTTAATGTATAGAACGAGTTAATTTACTTTTGTGTGCGCCCTGAGATGGGCATTAAGTAGTAGTTGCAGTCGTAGTTGTAGTTCCTGGGAGAACTTCACGGAAGGGAAGCGGAGTCTTGGTCCGAATATTCCTCTTCTTCTTCTTCGTACGCAGTCAGACAGTAACCATTATTTTTTCGAAAAAAGCGGTCATCCTGAGGCTGTCGCCACTGCCATAGAGCTTGTCTTGCAGTTCCACTGGTGATGGCCACATCTGCTCTCTCTGATCCTCGTATGTCGGGCAGTTCTGCAGCAGATGTTCAGCTGTCATTTTACCGGTACCGCACGGGCATTCGTCGGTACCACCTATCTTCAATTTGTTGAATAGGTGGTACCTCAGTCTGTTGTGGCCAGTGCGAAGTCTGAAGACAACGACCTGCTCTCTTCGGTTCAACTGGTAATAGGCATCGTTTTTGGTGTAACCAGTATGTTCGGTTTCCCATTTGGTCATGTATCTGGCTTTGATAAGCCGTTTTGACTCTTCGTACGTCATACTAGTATCTGTTTGTGGTAGTCTTGCACCTTCTTTTGCCAATCTGTCTGCCTCCTCGTTGCCTTGGATGTTGCAGTGTGATGGGACCCACTGTACCACTACCCTTTTTGGTCCGAATATTCTATCTGACCCTGAATAACATGTCTGATCGGTATGCTTTGCTGACTAGATGTTAAGTCACCTCTCTCCATCTGACCCTGTCTGATCGGTATGCTTTGCTGACTAGATGTTAAGTCACCTCTCTCCATCTGACCCTGTCTGATCGGTATGCTTTGCTGACTAGATGTTAAGTCACCTCTCTCCATCTGACCCTGTCTGATCGGTATGCTTTGCTGACTAGATGTTAAGTCACCTCTCTCCATCTGACCCTGTCTGATCGGTATGCTTTGCCTGATTAGATGTTAAGTCACCTCTCTCCATCTGACCCTGGCTAACATGTCTGATCGGTATGCTTTGCTCAACCAAGCGTTAGTCTCCTCTCCCCGCATTCCTTGCAGCAGGAAAGCATGCCATTCAGCCATGCGCTCTTGCCTTCATCGTGTCGGTCAACTGGTAAGCAAGAAGAACTGAACAGGGATGGCCAGAATGAAAGCAGTTCAATTAATTTTTCAAATTCTCTCCCTCACAGCCATCCGGTCGTCAAGCCATTCTAAACACGTTCATTTTTGTCCCATCCTTAATGCGCACCATCTATTCCACACCCTACCCGTCCATTCCTCCACATCACACCCTAACCGTCCATCCATCCATCCACATCACACCCTAACCGTCCATCCATCCATCCACATCACACCCTAACCGTCCATCCCTCCACCATATGTACCACACCCTACCCGTCCATCCCTCCACATCACACCCTAACCGTCCATCCATCCATCCACATCACACCCTAACCGTCCATCCCTCCACCATATGTACCACACCCTACCCGTCCATCCCTCCACATCACACCCTAACCGTCCATCCATCCATCCACATCACACCCTAACCGTCCATCCCTCCACCATATGTACCACACCCTACCCGTCCAACCCTCTACATCACGCACTAACTGTCCATCCCTCCACCATCTCTATCACACCCTTACCGTCCAACCGTCCACATCACACACAACGGTCCATCCCTCCACACCAGACCCTAACCGTCCATGCCTCCACCAACTGTTCCACATTTAAACTGCCCAATTCTAGCTTCAGTTCCCGGTTTCGCACGGAAAATGATACAATTTTCCAATGGAATGGAATTAGCGGAATTCTTGGAACGAAAACATTTGCCCCATTGTACGCTCTATTATGCCCATTTCTCTCTCTCTCCGTAATCCATCCATCTCTATTATACCTTTATTGCTAATCTCTGCTCCATCTACCTCACCCTCTTTGCCAGAGAAATTACATACTTTTTTAATGCACTCAATTCGGTAGTTAATTACACATAAATGCAGCCATTTTCACAATAACGAGAAGTAAATCTAAAATTGAGAATTTTGCTGTTGTAGCCGAACAGTAAAAATATCGCTGGATCGCGGATTTGACCATTCAAAAACCTGGATTTTTAGCTCACATAGCCTCTCACACATGTGCAATTTGGCCAATCAGATTGGGCTGTGTAATTACCATTCTTCCAAATTTGCCAATAAAAAAATGTATAAAATCATATGCCCATCACTTGTAAAGGCACTGACATATCGACATGGCATAGTTGCACTGATCTCAAAATTGGCCTTAGAATGTTCAGTGAGAATTTCACCTCGACATGCCTTCGCGAGTTATGGCGTCATCTCTCTTTCTCTCTCTGTCTCTCTCTGTCTCTCTCTCTGTGTCTCTCTTCCTCTCTCTCTCTCACTCTCTCGCGCACGCACGCACGCTCGCATACGTTCACATACAAGCAAGCACACACACAGATATATATATATATATATATATATATATATATATATATATATCCTTCACTATCTCTCTATATCCAATTCGTTTTATCTAAATATATAACATTCTCTGTATTTCTTTCTCTATATTTTTCTCACTCTTTTCCTATCGTTGTCTATGTTTCCCTTCTTTCTTTCACTCTCTTTTGCCCCATCTTTCTTGTTCTCTTGCTCCCTTTCTTCCTCTTATTCACTCTCTGGTTAACACTCTCCCCCTTTATCTCTCACCACATACAAAACACATAATCTAGTCCAGTCCCTGATGCTCTCTCATGGAATCAATAAGTCAGATTCTCCAGACTCCCTGAGCAGATCCCGCAATGGCAGGGCACGTCTCTGCCAGCTTCAACCGGATTGACAAACACGTCAGGTGTTCAAGCGGCAAGCAATCTTTCACTCACAAATACCAAATTAAGTTTGCGATCTGTTTCTGTTCTTGTCTGACATTCTGTCTATCCAAAGAACGCGTTGTGCTCTACCAACTTCCCTCAGTGAAGAAACATCTCTTCAGTCTTCTACTTATCACACAGTGTAACCTCTGCTAAGAGCATAACAATACGATGTATCATGATCACCAGGAGTCACATAACTTAACTTAACATCTTTATACTGGTTTAGAAGACTACAGAGTTTATATACAATCAGTTTTCACTGATAGTGGATGGACAGTTTAGGATTGCACTTGCCGTCGCTCTAGAATGTCGACTTTGTCGGTCATCAGGGCCGTGTCGTCAGTAATAAGGACAGGAGACGTTTCCTTGGACCCAGGTGTAACTGTAAGTTGTCAATTAGTATGAATTCCAGGCAAATACGTGGCTCAACTTAACTCAACTTAACTTGTCGTCTTTTTACTGGATTAGAAGACTCTACAGAGTATGTATACAACCATTTTCTTCGAGGATGGTTTTTACCGATGTGCTGGTCCATCTTAATAGACTTAAACATGAGAGCTAAGTAGATCGGCAGCCAGTTAGGTGCCATCTATAGCTGTTCCAAACAACCTGGGGAAGGTACAAATAACAAGTCGATTTTTTCTTTGAATTTTGTCCGGGCAGCGGCCGTTAAGACTACTCTTTTCGATTTCCAACTGCCAAGGAATTTTTAACGTGCCCGACACTGCACATGGGAGTCCGATCTGCCTTTCCAGACATCAAGGACATTTTCACCAGATGATCCACGTGAAAAAAAACACGGTCTGCACCGTGATATCGAACACGCGACACTTTCGCTGACACCCGGAGAGCGTAGCGTGTCTGACAAGTACATTTCTGGATTCGTTTTCACACTTGTCGTGTGAGTGTAAAGTCGCTCGCGTCTGGATCAGGTGCAACATAATTAACAAACTGATCACCCCGTGCACCTAGAAACAGGCGGTGTTACATCAACATTGCCAACGAGGTGGGAGATCGACGCTGATCCCCTTATTGACGAGACTGGTGTGAATCCTACCTTAGCACTACATCAGGAAGGGTCATTCTCCCCTTCTTCAGTACGCTTCAGAAGTCACAACAGACTCTTACAACAGAACGTTCACAAGAGAACGTTCACAACAGAACGCTCACAAGAGAACGTTCACAACAGAACAAACGTTCACAACCGAACGTTCACAACAGAACGCTCACAAGAGAACGTTCACAACAAAACGTTCACAACAGAACGTTCACAACAGAACGTTCACAACAGAACGTTCACAAGAGACTCTTACAACAGAACTTTCACAACAGAACGTTCACAACAAAACGTTCACAACAGAACGTTCACAAGAGACTCTTACAACAGAACTTTCACAACAGAACGTTCACAACAGAACGTTCACAAGAGACTCTTACAACAGAACTTTCACAACAGAACGTTCACAACAAAACGTTCACAACAGAACGTTCACAAGAGACTCTTACAACAGAACTTTCATAACAGAACGTTCACAACAAAATTTTCAATCAGAGTTATCAACTAAGAACAGTGGATGGGGACACCGAACAATCAGTGGATGGAAACACCGAACAATCAGTGGATGGAGACACTGAACAGCCAGTGGATGGGGACACCGAACAATCAGTGGATGGAGACACCGAACAATCAGTGAATGGAGACACCGAACAATCAGTGGATGGAGACACCGAACAATCAGTGGATGGAGACACCGAACAATCAGTGGATGGAGTCACCGAACAATCAGGGGATGGGGACACCGAACAATCAGTGGATGGAGACACCGAACAATCAGTGGACGGGGACACCCAACAATCAGTGGATGGAGACACCCAACAATCAGTGGACGGGGACACCCAACAATCAGTGGACGGGGACACCCAACAATCAGTGGATGGGGACACCGAACAATCAGTGGATGGAGACACCGAACAATCAGTGGATGGAGACACCGAACAATCAGTGGATGGAGACACCGAACAATCAGGGGATGGGGACACCGAACAATCAGTGGATGGAGACACCGAACAATCAGTGGATGGAGACACCGAACAATCAGTGGACGGGGACACCCAACAATCAGTGGACGGGGACACCCAACAATCAGTGGACGGGGACACCCAACAATCAGTGGACGGGAACACCCAACAATCAGTGGACGGGGACACCCAACAATCAGTGGATGGGGACACCGAACAATCAGTGGATGGAGACACCGAACAATCAGTGGATGGAGACACCGAACAATCAGTGGATGGAGACACCGAACAATCAGGGGATGGGGACACCGAACAATCAGTGGATGGAGACACCGAACAATCAGTGGATGGAGACACCGAACAATCAGTGGACGGGGACACCCAACAATCAGTGGACGGGGACACCCAACAATCAGTGGACGGGGACACCCAACAATCAGTGGACGGGAACACCCAACAATCAGTGGACGGGGACAGCACACAAATAGTTCTGGCCCTCATACCGCCGACAGGCAGCAAGTGCTCAGCCGTCCTTGCTCATCACGCTGTTCTTCATTTATCGCCAATTTATCGCCACATTTATCGCCACATTTATCGCCACATTTATCGCCACATTTATCGCCACATTTATCGCCAATTTATCGCCACATTTATCGCCACATTTATCGCTACATTTATCGCCACATTTATCGCCACATTTATCGCTACATTTATCGCCACATTTATCGCCACATTTATCGCCACATTTATCGCCACATTTATCGCCACATTTATCGCCACATTTATCGCCACATTTATCGCTACATTTATCGCCACATTTATCGCTACATTTATCGCCACATTTATCGCCACATTTATCGCCAATCTATCGCCACATTTATCGCCACATTTATCGCCAATTTATCGCCACATTTATCGCCACATTTATCGCCACTTTTATTGGCTATTTGGCTGTGTGGAACCCGCGGCTCTTTCTGGGAAGATACAAAATATCCACTGCAGTCAGACCATAAATATCAATTTTATAGAGTTGTGTATGGCACAAGCAATCTGATCATGGAAACTAAATGGCCGTAGAAAGCACTACTGCATGAGTAAACAGATCTTAGGCTCAGACATCCTGTCAAATGCCATGATTGATCCTAGTTCTTTAGCCATTAGAAGTATGTGCTCTAACAAATATTAAACTAATTCTCTCTGTAGAGATAAAGAGTCTGAGAGAGAGAGAGAGACATGTGGAGATAACGAGAGTGATAAAGAGATAGGCGGATAGGGATAGGGAGATATAAAGAATACAGTGAACAAGGAAGTCAGACTAGCTTGAATGTCACGGGCGAGGCTCAACAATAATCCCAACTTAACTATATTATATTAGTAAAGCCTGCCGAAGACGGATGTGTCGGACCGAAAGGTGCAAATATCGCAGTCAAGCTGTAAACTAGCGACACAACGTATTCCGTTCTCCGGACTACATCCTGCTACTTGCAAAGCTCTGTTCAGAGATCGGTAGCGGGAGATTGAGAACGAACGCAGAAGAAGAAGAAGACGAATATTAGTAAAGCATCCTCTGATTTCCTAGTCATGTTTCAAGTGGAACCATCTACTAGTCAGCTACGTCTTTAATGAATCAGGGGACTGACTGGTCTCGGGGTAAGACTTCGGCCTCGGGTGCTGGAGGTAGCGGGCTCAAATCACGGTGAAGACCGGAATTTTTTTCCGAAGACTTTCTGGTATTTCCCCAGATCTTTGGGTAGTAGAGATCGGACGCCCGTGGACAGTGTGGGGCAAGTTAATAATCAGACTGCATCTGCCGCTACCAAAGCAAAATTCTAAATTATGTAAAAAATCTAGCCAATCTATTACAGGATCCTCGACGGTGTAACGAAGTTCCGTCCATTGTGCTGAGATTCTCCAAAAATATAAAGAAGACCAGAGCACTTATGGGTTTAAACCTTGTGCAAGGACGTTGATTCTTCGACTAAACTAAACTAAACTAAACTAAACTAAACTAAACTAAACTAAACTAAACTAAACTAAACTAAACTAAACTAAACTAAACTAAACTAAACTAAACTAAACTATACTATACTATACTATACTATACTATACTATACTATACTATACTATACTATACTATACTATACTATACTATACTATACTATACTATACTATACTAAACTAAACTAAACTAAACTAAACTAAACTAAACTAAACTAAACTAAACTAAACTATACTATACTATACTATACTATACTATACTATACTATACTATACTATACTATACTATACTATACTAAACTAAACTAAACTAAACTAAACTAAACTAAACTAAACTAAACTAAACTATACTATACTATACTATACTATACTATACTATACTATACTATACTATACTATACTATACTAAACTAAACTAAACTAAACTAAACTAAACTAAACTAAACTATTTATGAATCAGACCAACAACATACATTTAGTTCATACTGCATTAGCGACAAGAGATGTGGAAACCAACGTCGCTTGCCCCACATGTCACTCGATGATAGTGACAATATGAGAAACACTTAAAATAAATCTAAACACCCCGGACTTGAGGATTTGATTAAATCACTTTAGACCTGGACTAAATAGCCAAGCTCAGATCATTCCAGGCGGTCGGAGAAGATTATTTCCATCCCAGGCTAGCGTAGTTTCTAAATGTTACGACCGGTTTAAATCAATCAGGAAGTCTTAAAGGGCGCCAATCTTTTGTCAGATTAAGCGCCCAGTGTAGCAGCCATCTTGACGAGATTGAAAGAGAAAGTTGTCGAGACAACGAGCTGAAAGCGAGGTCGAGCAGACGGTAATGGCTGCTCATTTGTATGGCGTCACTCATCCTTCATGTCTTGTCAACTTGCTAGTAACGGGATAAGCAGACATTGAAAAGAGGCAGACATTGGAGAGGCAGACATTGGCGAAGCAGACAGGGAAGAGACAGACAAGGACGAGGCAGATAGGGGAGAGGCAGACATTGGAGAGGCAAACAGGGAAGAGGCAGACAGGAGAGAGGCTGCAATTTTAGAGGCAGACAGGAGAGAGACAGACAGGAGAGAGGCAGACATTGGACAGGCAGACAGGAGACAGACAGACAGGAGACAGGCAGACAGGAGAGAGGCAGACAGGAGACAGGCAGACAGGAGAGAGGCTGACAGGAGATAGGCAGACATTGGTTTCAGCCATGAATTCGATATATTCATTTACCTTCCCGCTGTATGTGAAGCAAATGGCCCACCATCACATCTACCACTACCAGCCGGCTATCACCACACCACTAACACAATGACCATCATCACCACCCCTACTACCACTATCACCAGCACCATAACTACCCCAACCACCACCATACCCACTACCAATATCACTAGCCCCATCACTACCCCAACCCCCACCCCTACAACTTTCACCACGACCACTACAGCATGTATGTATTTGATCATTTATAATAGCAGTTTCAATAGCAATGGATTGACATAATGCTGTTGTTAGCCTCATGAACAACCTTATTTAACAACCTTACAGGCACGCTGAAAGGTTAAAGTGGTCCAATTATTTTCCACCCGGGTATCCCTCGGGTTTGGTGTTAATATGGCGTCAGGTAAACCGTTTACACCTGGATGAATGTGCTTGTTACGACAATAAGCAGCAGAACACACTTTGATTTGTTTATGTTACATAATCGGTAACTCGGGATGTGTTACATAATTGGTAACTCAGGACAAGTTACATAATTATAACTCGAGACATGTTATATAATTGGGAACTCGGGAGATGTTATATAATTACAACTCGGAGCATGTTACATAATTGCTAACCCTGAACGTGTGACACAATTGTTAGCCCCGACTATGTCACACAATTGTTAACCTTGAACGTGTGACCCAATTGTTAGCCCCGACTATGTCACCCAATTGCTAACCCTGAACGTGTGACACAATTGTTAGCCCCGACTATGTCACACAATTGCTAACCCTGAACGTGTGACACAATTGTTAGCCCCGACTATGTCACACAATTGCTAATCCTGAACGTGTGACACAATTGTTAGCCCCGACTATGTCACACAATTGCTAATCCTGAACGTGTGACACAATTGTTAGCCCCGACTATGTCACACAATTGCTAACCCTGAACGTGTGACACAATTGTTAGCCCCGACTATGTCACACAATTGCTAACCCTGAACGTGTGACACAATTGTTAGCCCCGACTATGTCACACAATTGTTAACCCTGAACATACTTGATTACGTAAGACAGCAGAGAAAAGGTAGGGATAATCGTGGATTGTGCAGACAACCACAGACCCAACCCTCCGCTGAGTGTCATGCATGTGATGATATGACTGAATCAGATGAGAGGGGTGAGTCAGATGAGAGGGTTGTCAGATGAGAGGGTTGAGTCAGATGAGAGGATTGAGTCAGATGAGAAGGTTGAGTCAGATGAGAGGGGTGAGTCAGATGAGAGGGTTGAGTCAGATGAGAGGGTTGAGTCAGATGAGAAGGTTGAGTCAGATGAGAGGGTTGAGTCAGATGAGAGGGTTGAGTCAGATGAGAGGGTTGAGTTAGATGAGAGGGTTGAGTTAGATGAGAGGGTTGAGTCAGATGAGAGGGTTGAGTCAGATGAGAGGGTTGAGTTAGATGAGAGGGTTGAGTTAGATGAGAGGGTTGAGTCAGATGAGAGGGTTGAGTCAGGTGAGAGGGTTGAGTCAGATGAGAGGGTTGAGTCAGATGAGAGGATTGAGTCAGATGAGAGGGTTGAGTTAGATGAGAGGGTTGAGTTAGATGAGAGGGTTGTCAGATGAGAGGGTTGAGTTAGATGAGAGGGTTGTCAGATGAGAGGGTTGAGTTAGATGAGAGGGTTGTCAGATGAGAGGGTTGAGTCAGATGAGAGGGTTGTCAGATGAGAGGGTTGAGTCAGATGAGAGGGTTGAGTCAGATGAGAGGGTTGTCAGATGAGAGGGTTGAGTCAGATGAGAGGGTTGAGTCAGATGAGAGGGTTGAGTCAGATGAGAGGGTTGAGTCAGATGAGAGGGTTGTCAGATGAGAGGGTTGAGTCAGATGAGAGGGTTGAGTCAGATGAGAGGGTTGAGTCAGATGAGAGGGTTGAGTCAGATGAGAGGGTTGAGTCAGATGAGAGGGTTGAGTCAGATGAGAGGGTTGAGTCAGATGAGAGGGTTGAGCAGGATGTCACCAGCAGCCCTTACTATTTTAAGATAGAGACTGAAAACCTACTAGTGAGCTAGGAGTTGTTTTGCGTTGTGTTATTTCTGCGTTACATAACATAACATAACACGGTATAACACAACGATTGAATGGAGTTAGCAGTTAGTTGGACAGAAATAACCGCTCCCTGCACCCGGTGCAACACCAGTTCAATGTTTAGATTGTTGGAGACATGACTTGACACAACCGACATCAGCTCAAACCTTACTTCATGTATGCCTGGGTTTGCCTCTATCATATTGTAACCAGATCTACATATCTCAAGTATCCTAGCTACATCTGAAAAGAAATACGTGATCAGAATTGTTTTTAACCCAATAAAGTCTTGTGCAACACAATTAGGTTGGGAACAATTGAACGTCGGCAACGATTTGATGAAACCCTTCAAGTATTCAGCTGGGGAACTTGAGCGTTCAGCAGCTTGCTGGTGGCTTGGGGAGAAGGGGTTAAGCTGAGGTCAGTGTCGGTAGCTGAAAGGTCAGCTGATGTTGTGTACATGATGTGAGGATGTGTACATGTTATGATGTTGTGTACATGTTATGATGCTGTGTACATGATGTGATGTTGTGTACATGCTGTGTACATGTTGTGTGCATGCTGTGATGTTTGTACATGTTGTGATGTTGTGTACATGCTGTGATGTTGTGTACATGCTATGATGTTGTGTACATGCTTGGTGCGTGATTTTGATGTTGTGTACATGCATGTACATGTTGTGTACATGTGGTGTACATGATGTGATGTTGTGTACATGTGGTGTACATGTTGTGTACGTTGTAACAGATCTTAGCTGTATAGATGTTATTAGGGATAGTATTTTAGACATGTTTTATTTAAGTTGGAAAGGGTGGTAGCATTGAGAACCAGTAGCAATTTATTGTTTATTTATAGAATGGAAACTAATCAAGCTAGCCAGTACAAATGTGGACATCGGAATGCTTGGAATGCCTGGCGTTGGTTTCCAAGCCACGCAGATGTTAAAAGCTACGTAACCTTGCATAACGCCTAGACGCATGGGAGCCTGTTACAGCGTGATCGGTAGGGACGAATGCTATTAATTGGTTTTTATGAAATCTCGAAGGGAAAAACCTAAGCGTGAGATCTGGAAAAAGCGGGGTATGTAGCTAGCTAGGAGAGAACAGTCGTCAGTTTTAAACGTCAGTTGGAGGAAGAGTCTAAAGGAGCGACGATCAGTTCGATGAGAGTTGTCCAGAGCGTAGATAGGAGAACAAGTCGCCATCAGTCGACAGCGAGCAACGAGAACAGGACCGTTTTGATAACAGTGAAAAGGAAAGAAGAAAGCAAATATATTGTCGGAGCACAGAGAGAGGGAGGTTTCAACAGACAAATATTTCATCACGTGAGTCCACGTTGAGCAGACTATCCCGGAGAGGTAACTAGTAATGACATTGATGTTTCTAAATAGCAAGTGATAGAACCAGAAATAATAGTGTGTGACGAGGAACACGCACAAGTCAGTCATCTTAAATACTACTTTAATTGAAACGCTGAAGAGAATCTAGCGTCTAACTAGAGAGATATTCGACTAGAACAGAATCCAGCGGTTTAACCAATCACTACAAGCCATAAACGACGAGGAGAATAGGACCACTAATGAAATCACTTGGGTTGTAGAACAGACATGAATCTTCCATCCTGTGGTATTCCACATAACGGTTCATCTTTCCAATTACAGTTCGTGTCAAGTTACAGTTCGTATCAAGTTACAGTTCGACTATCGAATTACAGTTCGTATCAAATTACATTTCGACTATCGAATTGCAGTTCGAATCAAGTTACAGTTCGTCTATCGAATAACGGTTTGCCTATCGAATTACAGTTCGTCTAAAGTTACAGTTTGAGTATAAAGTAACTGTTCGTTTATCAAGTGGTAGTTTATAATAAAGTTTCGTTTAGTTTAGTTCATATTTCTACAGCCAGCCAGGTTTTGTGTTTAGAGTGAAGATTGGATAGGCAGTTGAGTGCGAGTAGAAATGAAGTTTTCCTTGTTATGTTTTTTTCCATTAGTGTTATAGTTTAGTTGTATGAAGTGAGGGTATAGTTAGGGCAGACCCTTTGTACCATCTGCTACGGTAGTTTAGCCAGCTGGAGCTGATACAAGATGTTGTGTACATGATGTGATGTTGTGTACATGATGTGATGTTGTGTACATGTGGTGTACATGCTGCGATGTTTGTATATGTTTAGTTATACGTTATGTGTAACACGTTACAAATACTTCATTACATACACTAAAACGCACATACACCCACACACACATCCCGACACACATACATCCTCACACACACATACATCCCCACACACACATACATCCCCACACACACATACATCCCTACACACACATACATCCCAACACACATATACATCCCCACACACACATACATCCCCACACACACATACATCCCCCCATACACATATACATTCCCACACACATATGCATCCCCACACACACATACATCCCCACACACACATACATCCCCACAAACATATACATCCCCACACACACATACGTCCCCACACACACATACATCCCCCATACACACACATACATCCCCACATACACACACATACATCCCCATACACACACATACATCCCCCCATACACACACATACATC
Organism: Ariolimax columbianus; assembly: GCA_036924085.1. Classification (NCBI taxonomy): domain Eukaryota; kingdom Metazoa; phylum Mollusca; class Gastropoda; order Stylommatophora; family Arionidae; genus Ariolimax; species Ariolimax columbianus. The sequence continues at coordinate 68,265,806 of JAVGWX010000015.1, forward strand.
CCCAAACACACATACATCACCCCATACACACACATACATCCCCACACACATACATCCCCCCATACACAAATACATCCCCCCACACACATACATCCCCACACACACATAAATCCACACACACATACATCCCAACACACACATACATCCCCACACACACATACATCCTGACACACACATACATCCCCACACACATACATCCCCACACACACATACACCCCCCCCCCCCACACACATACATCCCCCCACACACACATACATCCCCACACACATACATCCCCACACACACATACATCCCCCTATAAACACACATACATCCCCACACACACATACATCCCTACACACACATACATCCCCACACACACATACACCCCCACACACAAATACATCTCCACACACAAATACATCCTCAAACACACATTCATCCCCCCATACACGCACATACATCCCCACACACACATACATCCCCCCCATACACACACATACACCCCCACACACATAATCATCCCCACACACACATACATCCCCACACACATACATCCCCACACACATACATCCACACACACATACATCCCCCCCACACACACATACATCCCCACACACACACATACATCCCCACACACACATACATCCCCACACACACATCCACACACACATACAACCCCACACACACATACATCCCCACACACACATACATCCCAACACACACAGATACATCCACACACACACATACATACCCCCACACACATACTTCCCCACACACACATACATCCCTACATACACATACATCCCCACATACACATACATCCAAAACACACACACACACATACATCCCCACACACACATACATCCCCACACACATATACATCCCCACACACACATACATCCCCACACACACACATACACACACACACACATACATCCCCACATACACGTGAAAGTCTTATTTTTCGTATGTTTTCTGGAGTCAAGTCTACAAGACTGAAATCTAAATATTCCAGCGGCCATAAATGTTAATATCGACCACGTTACTTTTCTAGGACTAGTGGCGTTATATGTAATATGCTGTTTTATCTTACATTTATTAGTGTTATCAGTCCCCCCATACGTACCACAGATGCAGTCAATATTTACCTACCACAGGTGCAGTCATAAGTAGCACTTACCTTTAGTTTGCTGAAGATGTAACGTCAGCATTGCTACTGATATGCCATTAGTGTTCATGTATTGTAGGCTGGATAATCAGTCAGATAACGACTGCATGTCAAACGAGATGACTTAGAAGAAAAGTCACTGAGACGATATAAGATGTCATGAGATGACTTAGATGAAGTCAGCAGATTGACTTCTATGGGCACTCTAGGAAAGACGATCGCTGGACCAAAACAGCACTTTGTTACTTACTTAGTAACTCTAAGTCTACCCACTGTTGTAGAGAACACACATTTCAATGCCATTCTAACACGGAAGTGGTCCAAGAATTGATGCAATCTTGAAGGAATTTAGGCAAACAGTGGCATGACACACGTAAGTGGTCCAAGAATTGATGCAATATTGAAGGAATTTAGGCAAACAGTGGCATGACACACGTAAGTGGTCCAAGAATTGATGCACTCTTGAAGGAATTTAGGCAAACAGTGGCATGATACAGTAAGGAAACACAAGGAGGAACAAACAAGCACAATGGGACCATCTCACACATTCACATACCACCTTACATTAGCGCACGGCCCACCTTACATTAGCGCACGGCCCACCTAACATTATCGTACGGCCCACTTAACAGGCAAAATTTACTGATCAGACATGTTAGTCAGGGTCAGGCAAAACATACTGGCCAAGACCCTCACCTCAGCTTCCTCGTAGCTCTCCCTGGAAACGGGCTGTTTTCATGACAGCCTGGCTATCGAGATGGGGGATCGTCGTGATCCCCAAAGTAGTAAGTGGTACGCAGATGAAGCCATGCATAGTACAACCGCCTGGATGACCCCGGTTCACCTTCATCAGCACTCTCGGGATGTGAGAAACGTTACTGTAACCCGCCGCTTAACGTCCTTTTCAGGACGTACACAAGAGTAATCTACTCATTGTGGGCATTCGAAACAACAACTACCTTACATTAGCACACGGCCAATCCTTACATTAGCACACGGCCAATCCTTACATTAGCACACGGCCAATCCTTACATTAGCACACGGCCAATCCTTACATTAGCACACGGCCAATCCTTACATCCGAGCACGTCCCTTATTTAAATTATCTTAAGACTCACCTTACAGTATAGCTTGGCCCACCATAAATCAACACATCACCTCATCTTACATTAGCAGAAGCCCCACTTTATAGTAGCACACGGCCCACCTTACATTAGCAGAAGGCCCACCTTATATTGACATACGACCCACCTTACATTAGCACACGGTCCACTTTACATTTGTGCATGACAATCCTACATTAGTGCACGGCTCTAGATGTAGGTTGTACTTTTGTACGAACCATTCCTGTCCTGGACGAAGTGTTAGACACGTGGTGCCACTAGATTTAAACTTTTCAAGGTGGAGAGTGACCAGTTCTCTTCTTGCTGACTTTGTATCTTTAGCGATAAGGCGGGTATCGTTATACAGCTGGGTAGCCTAGCCTTCCGGACATCAAGATTCGGAATTGAACTCTGTCCTTCTGCACAAACACTCTAACATATATTCTAGGGCAAACTACAAGTGATAGGTTCAAATGTTATGAGACGTTTTGAAAATTGTTTAGTCTGATGAGATTTGGGTTAATTCGATTTGACAGCAGATCACGAGGTGTCCTTTCTGCACGTTTCATTCACCGCCATTTTCGAATCTTGTAATCATTACAATTGACAGCAGCTAGACGGTATTGTCGTTGAAGAATCAACGTTTTCAAATCGATATTCCCATCGTAAATCGATATTTAAATAATTTTTTCGGAAATCACAACCCTCATTTTGTAACGCGTGTGTTCTACAGAGGGGCGGGTGGTGACGCGGGTGGGGACGCGGGTGGGGACGTGGCTTGGTGAAGCGGGTGGTGACGCGGCTTTGTGAAGCGGGTGGTAACGCGGAATGGTGACGCGAGTGGTGAAGCGGGTGGTGACGCGACTTGGTGACGTGAGTGGTGAAGCTGGTGGTGACGCGGCTTGGTGACGGGAGTGATGAAGCAGGTGGTGACGCGGCTTGGTGACGCGAGTGGTGAAGCGGGTGGTGACGCGAGTGGTGAAACGGGGGGTGACGCGGCTTGGTGAAGCGGGTGGTGACGCGACTTGGTGACGCGAGTGATGAAGCAGGTGGTGACGCGGCTTGGTGACGCGAGTAGTGAAGCGGGTGATTGACGTGGGTGGTGTAGCGGCTTGGTGACGCGGGTTGCAAATCTAACTTGACCTACTTTGATTCTCGAAACAACGGGGCGTATAACTATTGGAAGGAAACACATAAACAAAATTCGTGCTGAAGTAGGATGACCTTGGCCATTAGTCCCCAACCACAATACATCGAAATCTAATCTATGTGAAAATGACGAACGTTCAAAGATAACAAAATACAATGATAGTACAGTTGGCAGCATATTCGAATAATTGCAACATTTCTGAATGAAAGATATTTCGGACTCTAATTACAAATCGAGATATCTCACGAAGGATATCACCTGAATGGTTTAACTTGAATCACATTAAGTCCATACTTTAGCAGGTGAGAAACGACAAGGAAAGAGCTGACGCCTTCAACAGCAAGATCGTCCCAGCCATCATATCTAGTTGAGATATGGAACCTACGAAAAGCAGATGCAGAAAGGCTTCGAGTGACTCAAAGGGCGATCGAGTGAAGAACATTATCAATCTCATATAGGGATCACATTCACATTCTATAAACAGGCGCCAAACATCCGTCAACGGCTTTGTAGATACAACACAGATACGTACAGACGAGCCCGATACGTTGTGCGCATGACTGACAACAGATGGACACGGACAGGGACAATCTGCTGTCCCTAAAGCTGCAATAGCCCACCCGGCTAACAAATGAGACGGAGAGATGGCTTTCAGGAAGCCCTTGCCACGACTAGGTACTCCATTGTCAAGGACATACACGAGTTTCCACAACGTTTGGCTACCTGGTATCAGGCACTTTCAGTGTCTTATAGAATACCAGCATTAGAGATGGCATTATAATAAACACAGAATCGTTCTATAGAATATCAGGATTAGAGATGGCATTATAATAAACACAAGATCATTCTACACACATTTCTATGACGTCCTGCAAGGAACTAATAACTAAGTTTTGAATGGGCGCCAAACGTCACATATATTATTTTATTAGCTATAGATCAATGGCTTTAAATGGCCTTCTTTTGAACAAGGACAAGCCAATCGACATATTAGCAATCTACATATTGCAAGAGATCTAATAAAACATGGATCGGGTATGTTGGAGTGCTTCAGGGGACAGAGCATGAGTGCGTACAGTCAGAGAGCTATAGGTACCAGAGGTACCCACACAGTCATGAGACAAATACTGAGGTAATACCACGGCTGCTCTAGATAGTGATGGTGTAATACATGAATGCTGGGATGGTCTGCTCTCCGTCAATACTTCCCAAGGGCACAGTCCACTCTCCGTCAATACTTCCCAAGGGCACAGTCCACTCTCCGTCAATACTTCCCAAGGACACAGTCCACTCTCCGTCAATACTTCCCAAGGGCACAGTCCACTCTCCGTCAATACTTCCCAAGGGCACAGTCCACTCTCCGTCAATACTTCCCAAGGGCACAGTCCACTCTCCGTCAATACTTCCCAAGGGCACAGTCCACTCTCCGTTAATACTTCCGAAGGGCACAGTCCACTCTCCGTCAATACTTCCAAAGGGCACAGTCCACTCTCCGTCAATACTTCCCAATGGCACAGTCCACTCTCCGTCAATACTTCCCAAGGACACAGTCCACTCTCCGTCAATACCTCCCAAGGGCACAGTCCACTCTCCGTCAATACTTCCCAAGGGCACAGTCCACTCTCCGTCAATACTTCCCAAGGGTACAGTCCACTCTCCGTCAATACTTCCAAAGGGCACAGTCCACTCTCCGTCAATACTTCCCAAGGGCACAGTCCACTCTCCGTCAATACTTCCCAAGGGCACAGTCCACTCTCCGTCAATACTTCCCAAGGGCACAGTCCACTCTCCGTCAATACTTCCCAAGGGCACAGTCCATTCTCCGTCAATACTTCCCAAGGACACAGTCCACTCTCCGTCAATACTTCCCAAGGGCACAGTCCACTCTCCGTCAATACTTCCCAAGGGCACAGTCCACTCTCCGTCAATACTTCCCAAGGGCACAGTCCACTCTCCGTCAATACTTCCCAAGGGCACAGTCCACTCTCCGTCAATACTTCCCAAGGGCACAGTCCACTCTCCGTCAATACTTCCCAAGGACACAGTCCACTCTCCGTCAATACTTCCCAAGGGCACAGTCCACTCTCCGTCAATACTTCCCAAGGATACAGTCCACTCTCCGTCAATACTTCCCAAGGGCACAGTCCACTCTCCGTCAATATTTCCCAAGGGCACAGTCCACTCTCCGTTAATGCTTCCCTAGGGCACAGTCCACTCTCCATCAATACTTCACAAGGGCACAGTCCACTCTCCGTTAATGCTTCCCTAGGGCACAGTGCACTCTCCGTCAATGCTTCCAAGGGCACGGTCCACTCTCCGTCAATGGTTCCAAGAGCACAGTCCGCTCTCCCTCAATGGTTCCCAAGGGCACAGTCCGCTCTCCGTCAATGCTTCCCAAGGGCACGGTCCACTCTCCGTCAATGCTTCCCAAGGGCACAGTCCGCTCTTCGTCAATGCTTCCCAAGTGGCTGGTTTAGCCTGTAGAGGCGTGTTGATTAAGAAATATCATCCAGATTTCAGTCTTGTACACTGCACAAAACAAAGGGTGCCTTGTGTCATGTGCCTGTTTCTCTCTTACAATTTCCGATGCGATACCTCGTCCTACCTCAGGTGATGCTACGCCGATAATGGTTGGAGTAGGGATCAGAACCCTGTAACTATCCAAACAGTCTCACGTATTAAAAAAAAAGATATTACTGTATCAATACGTTTGACACGCGCAAAGGTGTTGCAAACTGAAGCCGCGGGCTCAGTGTTTTAACAAATCCGCCTACAATTCATCATCATGTAGCATGTCCTTTGTAGAACGTCGCTCCCATCACAGTCTGTCTGAAAGAAACTCGTTCGCTTACCAAAACACCAGCCTCCGCCACAGTCATACTCAGGCATTCCGGGATATCTTGGTGCCATCGTCTTCTTGGTCTACCCCTTCCTCTTTTATCTGGCACCATACCTTCCATCACCGTCCTCTCAAGACCATTGTGTCTCTTGATGTGACCAAAGTACTTGCATTTTCTAGCCAAAATGGAATTGATAAACCAGTTCTCTTCTATGCCTACAATTGCGACGATCATCAAAAGGTAATAATAGTCGAAGAAATATCTAAACGTGTATTGAAGCACATTTTTAATGTAAATGTGAGATGATGGAAACAAGAACAAAATTGATACCTTACGACCGCGTTCTTGCTGTGTTGGATAAACTCTTGCCGGGTCGTCAGTTTTCAAAGTTTTAGGAGCACTGCTTTCGATAGTGATGTCATCAATGCGTGTCGACCGTCCACACATTACAGACGTGTTACCATGGCAGACCACACATTACAGACGTGTTCCCATGGACGTCCACACATTACAGACGTGTTCCCATGGCCGTCCACACATTACAGACGTGTTCCCATGGCCGTCCACACATTACAAATGTGTTCTCATGACCGTCCACACATTACAGACGTGTTCCCATGACCGTCCACACATTACAGACGTGTTCCCATGGCCGTCCACACATTACAGACGTGTTCCCATGGCCGTCCACACATTACAAATGTGTTCTCATGACCGTCCACACATTACAGACGTGTTCCCATGACCGTCCACACATTACAGACGTGTTCCCATGGCCGTCCACACATTACATACGTGTTCCCATGGCCGTCCACACATTACATACGTGTTCCCATGGCAGTTTACTCACGTATCTCTCACATACGTCATCACGGACTGTTCATTATGCTGTTGGAGATCTGCATCGTTCAAATCAGAAGCCAAGATTGCAGCGTAACTATTATGATTGAGGTCTGGGTCGTTGAAATGTAAAGCGAAGATTGCAGTCTTGTAACACATTCACGTGCTCCTACCCTTAATACGAACAGTAAACATCGTTCATTCTTTCCTAGAGCATTAACCCTGGTAAAGATATCAGGCAACGGTCTCCCCGTACGCCCAACTCTCAGATAAGGTTATTGCAACAGGCAGACAATCTAATGTCTGTGTCGACCGTTTTGTGAAGTCTTTACCAATAACAGAAAACATTAACGTGCAAAGAGTTTGTTTGGTTGGAAACAAATACCAAAATAAAAATCAACGACTAAAAGGGCTTTCTCAAGTGCAATGAACAGTAAAGTAAAGTATCCCATAGCATTACTGCCGTAGGGGTGTGAGATGTTAGCGATCTCACATTTCAAAGGCTCGGCTATATGAGGGCGGTAGCCATCTCCTCTCCCTCGCCGCTTTTACTTCCCGGACTGAACCGGTACCCATTTAAGGCTGGGTCGACCCGGGAGCCATTGCGGTCTGAATAAAACGTTACCGCCTCAACTGGGGAATGAACCCAGGACCACTCAGATGTGAAGCCAGCGCGCTAACCACTGCGCTACGCAGTACAAATGAGAATAATTTATCTGAGGGATAAGGATCAAGAAATGAACTTATCTGCCACGCTGATCCTAAATGAAAAAGTTCATAACATACTTATCTATGAAACAGGTGGTTCTGGAGAGGGAAGATTGCTTTCTTCCAGTCATTATGTGCACACAACTATAGAAGAAGAAGAAAAAGAGGAATACAGAAGAAGAGGTAGAACAAAAGAAAGAAGAAGAAGAGATAGAAGAAGAAGAAGAGGAAGAAGAAGAATAAAACAACCATTAAGATGAGCGCCCGATGATCAAATTCATGTTAGACAAATTATAATTTATTCTCGCGTGTACAAGGCCAGGGATGTCTTAGGTTAGGTTTCATTATATTTAGAGTTGGCAAATGAGGCAGAGATTTGCTCAAACGTAGTGAGGCAGAGACATCCATAATCTGTGAATATTTTTTTTCCTCGGCTGGTATCGACCTTATAATTATGAAATTCGATGAAAGTGATGAGAAAATGTTTCGTAAATTTCGTCTATCTCAGTTAGCTATCCACCGCCAGCTGCAACACAGGTTATACTAAGTCGTGAACACCACTGTCCGCTGGTCCAGGTCAACACAGGCTGTGCAAAGTCGTGAACACCACTGTCCGCTGGTCCAGGTCAACACAGGCTATACTAAGTCGTGAACACCACTGTCCGCTGGTCCAGGTCAACACAGGCTGTGCAAAGTCGTGAACACCACTGTCCGCTGGTCCAGGTCAACACCACTGTCCACTGGTCCGTCAACACATGTTATACAAAGTCGTGAACACCACTGTCCGCTGGTCTAAGTCAACACATGTTATACAAAGTCGTGAACACCATTGTCCGCTGGTCCAGGTCAACACAGGTTATACTAAGTCGTGAACACCACTGTCCGCTGGTCCAGGTCAACACAGGTTATACTAAGTCGTGAACACCACTGTCCGCTGGTCCAGGTCAACACCACTGTCCACTGGTCCGTCAACACATGTTATACAAAGTCGTGAACACCACTGTCCGCTGGTCTAAGTCAACACATGTTATACAAAGTCGTGAACACCACTGTCCGCTGGTCCAGGTCAACACAGGTTATACTAAGTCATGAACACCACTGTCCGCTGGTCCAGATCAACACAGGCTGTGCAAAGTCGTGAACACCACTGTCCGCTGGTCCAGGTCAACACCACTGTCCACTGGTCTGTCAACACATGTTATACAAAGTCGTGAACACCACTGTCCGCTGGTCTAAGTCAACACATGTTATACAAAGTCGTGAACACCATTGTCCGCTGGTCCAGGTCAACACAGGTTACACTAAGTCGGGAACACCACTGTCCGCTGGTCTAGGTCAACACAGGCTGTGCAAAGTCGTGAACATCACTGTCCGCTGGTCCAGGTCAACACAGGCTGTGCAAAGTCGTGAACACCACTGTCCGCTGGTCCAGGTCAACACAGGCTGTGCAAAGTCGTGAACACCACTGTCCGCTGGTCCAGGTCAACACCACTGTCCACTGGTCTGTCAACACATGTTATACAAAGTCGTGAACACCACTGTCCGCTGGTCTAAGTCAACACATGTTATACAAAGTCGTGAACACCACTGCCCGCTGGTCCAGGTCAACACAGGTTCTGCAAAGTCCTGAACATCACTTTCTCATTGATGTGTCAAATGAACGCTGTTCTAGGTCATCCTATGCTTGCACCGACTCAAGTCCGAATTGTTATTATTCTTTCGGTAGCCATTTTCTTGCAAACGTTCAATATTCCATGGAGCTAAGATCTGGTTTATTTGATGACGACGTTTCCGGCTCGATAAACTCAGCTTCAAATTCCCAAGCGAGCTGCACAATTGTTTCACTAGAACGATGAGCCGGCCAGCCATCGAGATGAACGATGACGAATTCGGACATTTCCCTCGTGTCATGCAAAGGGAGCTTCATCAACAGTTTGTTGCTGAGGTAACCGGCATCTATCTTGTAAACAAGTTGAATAACATGAATTCTAGTGCCACCCAGCGATGTTCTAGTGCCACCCAGTGATGTTCTAGTGCCACCCAGTTATGGTCTAGTGCCACCCAGTGATGTTCTAGTGCCACCCAGTGATGTTCTAATGCAACCCAGTTATGGTCTAGTGCCACCCAGTGATGTTCTAGTGCCACCCAGTGATGTTCTAATGCCACCCAGTGATGTTCTAATGCCACCCAGTGATGTTCTAATGCCACCCAGTTATGGTCTAGTGCCACCCAGTGATGTTCTAGTGCCACCCAGTGATGTTCTAGTGCCACCCAGTGATGTTCTAGTGCCACCCAGTGATGTTCTAGTGCCACCCAGTGATGTTCTAATGCCACCCAGCGATGTTCTAATGCCACCCAGTGATGTTCTAATGCCACCCAGTTATGGTCTAGTGCCACCCAGTTTTCTAGTGCCACCCAGTGATGTTCTAGTGCCACTCAGTGATGTTCTAGTGCCACCCAGTTATGTTCTAGTGCCACCCAGTTATGTTCTAGTGCCACCCAGTGATGAGACACCAACATACACCATTACTGATTTGTTCACATTTGGTTTTGTTTGCAGCCACAGAATAAGAGAAACCTCTTTCCAGTGACAGTTGCGCCACCTGGTTTCATTGAATCGAACTTGCGATCTCCAAACAGACTAAGAACAGTCCATAGAATAACATCGCAGATTATGGAACTTGGATCGTTTATCAAAAGAATGTGAATGAAAGAAAATTGGCAACACGGATGAGCAAAGAGAGCGAATAAAGAAGGTACGGGATGAGCTAGAACATCGTACACACGTCGGTGGGAAAGTGGCGCGACCTAGCTCGCGCATGTACATCAGCTGACGACAGTCATTTTGAAAGCCAACTGAAGCGGACAAAATGTAGGTCAATATTATCTCACTATTGTCAGACAACTTGATAATAATCGGGTCGTTTTCAGCAGAGCTAAATAATCTATTTTAAAGTCAAGGATTTATCGGCCCCACCCTGTATTTACGAACGTAATGTCCTTCGTTCAGCAGGACACTGAAAGCGGTAATCATCCACTCCTGTTTCTCTTCTTTATGTGCATCATGACTAGTTTGGAGGATCGTGGTTGATCCACAATTTCCTGTCCCTAGCACAGTTTATAAATGCTATTGCTGACCCTATTCCATGCTTGGTTATCTAAACAGGAGAGTTCTTTCACATGGTAGAATCTACCACGGGGATAAACTGTTAGTGACGTCAATGTACCAGGTCTCAGATTAAAAAAAAGAGAGTTACCCCGGTCCCTTCCTTGCTGTGTGTGTGTTTCTGTAATAATAAATCAGGTACCAATGTATAGCTGGGGATGACTGAACCCTGTACCACTGTCGTAAGCCGCCAGCGTTCTAACCACTGGGCTTGTGAGTAGCTCTGAGGTGTTCAACTCGGCACTATTGTCTTACTATGCCGTTTCCTGTTCAAAGTTCAGTGTATCAGTTCTGTTGTTTCCATTTCCTTGTTCGATGTTCAATTCTCGAGTATCTTCTCTTTCACTCGCTCTCCTTAATCTTTCTCCTTCTTTCTCTCTCTCTCCGTTGTCTAAGGCGTATGTTCTCTAATAATTGTGTCTATCTGTGTGCTTTAAAGAAGCTTTTCTCATAACGAGACTTCTCTTAATCTCTCTCTCTCTCTCTCTTTCTCTCTAGCTCTGTCTCTCATTCTCTCTCTCACTCTCCTCACTCACTCACGCTTTGTTCTCATCAGAGTATTGTTTCATTCTGTTAGCAGTTTTGTTCGATTAAGTTGACTTTTCTCATTACTTTTTTTATTTGTTTCGTTAACTGTTCATGGGATCTCTACCAATCTTCTGTTAAAAAAATTCATTATGTGAACTTCATTACTCTACATTCTTGTTTATTAGCTGTCCACGATTCATTTCTATACGACAAGATTGAGTGAAAGTAATACATCATAAGTCGCGTCCTTACTTCCACAGTCTGACGAGGGCAAACCAAATGCAAGTGAAATAATCTGAGACATTTCATCCCGACAAAAACATTTCCCGCAACAAAGTTCACGAATAATATAATGTCGATGTTTATTCGAATTGCCTATTAACGGGAAGCAACAAAGATGGCGCCTAACAGGCCGCTGGTCTAACTTTGCTCTTGCGTTTTAGTCCATTATGAACGCCGTTAGGTAAAGGATTTGGCTGGGAATCACACCAGTTGACGACTAAGACTTGTGTCCACGGAAACGTATTGCGATTTTCCATTTGGATTAATTAGTTCGTTCATTTTGTGGTGTTTTTTCTCTCCAAATATCCTGGCAAAGTCGTCGGCTATTTAAAATTGTATTTCGGCTTCTGTGTCGTGTTTCTACGGCCAAGTACGCACGCTTCACTTCCAGAGTTTGGCGCCTAGTCGACCTTTTTGCTGACGACACATGGGCCAACAATGGACTAATACATCGCCCGAAAGAGATTGAAACCCTGCCCGACTAGCAACAGCCCAAAGTACATCTCTCACACACTGAGTCTTGCCCTGAATTCATTATTTTTATTATTTTTTATCATTTACCGAGTAATTGTTTTTCATCTCTTCCAAAATGCCCAGAATATGTTTGTGAAGGATATTATGGATTATATGGAAGCAGACATAAACAGCATATTGTCTCATCTCCACTGTCTTGTAAGGGCGGAAATCACGGACAAACAATACATAATTATAACAGATGAACGTAGAATGCTGACGAAATGGCTAACGAATTGAGTGTGGGAGTCCGGCAATGTTTCGAAGAGAGATTTAGAAAGTCTTCCTCGAATGTCATGATGCATAGAATATAGAGTAGATAAGTGGCTAAAACGGGTTTTACCGGAAATAAACCAGTGGATAACTGGATATACGCAGTGTTACGAAGGGAATACAAAGTGGATAACTGGATATACGCAGTGTTACGAAGGGAATACAAAGTGGATATCTGGATATTCGCATGGGTTACATAGCGAATACAAAGTGCATAACTGGATATACGAAATGGGTTACGTAAGGAATACAAAGTGGATAACTGGATATACGCATGTGATTCATAGCGAATACAAAGTGGATAATTGGATATACGCACAGGCTACACAAAGAGATTTCATCTTCATTCTTGTATCATTAATATTTTTCTTTCTCACATCTCAAGTATTGTTTGAATATTATCAATCCATTTCGTGTCTTTATCTTGCTATGAAACCGCCCTGCTGGTGGGTGTTATACGTTCGTGAGGCAGATAGGCTTAGAGTCGTCCTTGTCAAATGTCCAAACTATTTAATTCGGTATCTGCCTACCTATGAAATGCAATATATTGTCCGACTTTCTGTCGATTCTCAGCGTTCCTACCTCTGTCTGTCAATGTCGTGCATTGTGTTGTCTGTCTGTTGGATCTCAGCGTTCCTACCTCTGTCTATCAATGTCATGCACTGTGTTGTCTGTCTGTCTGATCTCAGCGTTCCTCTCCTCTGTCTATCAATGTCATGCACTGTGTTGTCTGTCTGTCTGTCTAATCTCAGCGTTCCTCTCCTCTGTCTATCAATGTCATGCACTGTGTTGTCTGTCTGTCTGATTTCAGCGTTCCTCTCCTCTGTCTATCAATGTCATGCACTGTGTTGTCTGTCTGTCTGATCTCAGCGTTCCTCTCCTCTGTCTATCAATGTCATGCACTGTGTTGTCTGTCTGATCTCAGCTTTCCTCTCCTCTGTCTATCAATGTCATGCACTGTGTTGTCTGTCTGATCTCAGCTTTCCTCTCCTCTGTCTATCAATGTCATGCACTGTGTTTTCTGTCTGTCTGATCTCAGCTTTCCTCTCCTCTGTCTATCAATGTCATGCACTGTGTTTTCTGTCTGTCTGATCTCAGCTTTCCTCTCCTCTGTCTATCAATGTCATGCACTGTGTTGTCTGTCTGTCTGATCTCAGCGTTCCTCTGCTCTGTCTATCTATGTCATGCACTGTGTTGTCTGTCTGTCGGATGTCAGCGTTTATCATTGTTTCAGTGACTCTGACACATGATTATTCGTGGTATGGAAAACGAAATCAACAACTAAATCCATCAACAGGCTATATACATATATAAAGTTTTAATAAATATATAAGTTTTCTTCATAAAAATAAAGGCTACATGGTGTAGCAGATCCTCTATTTCTTTGCCCTGGCCGTGATCTAACTTATAACATTCTCACACTCATCCGCATCATCTTGACCATACTCAGTAAATGACATATCACACATCAGGTGGCATATTTATTAAATCATACTCATATCATAGAATGAGTAGAGAAATTACAAACACAATATAATACATATCTTAACTAAACATTATACTAAAACGGGAATTGTAAGCATTAGCTATTGATGGAATTCCCAACTATCTAAAAACCCAGTTCTATTGCCTTGCAATTACATCCCACACACATCGCCTTAACTGCGTCTTCAACACACCTTATCAAATACTCTTCCTCACTGAAATCCCCTCAGGCGGGCGATCTCGACATAACTCGTTCACAATGTGTCCTTGCTTACAAACACACTTTCAGATTATCCATTAATGCAAAACTCACACACCTATTTGAGCGATCCTGTTCTATCACTAAACATTCGTCCAACCGTCAATCAATCGCTCCTCTATCTAAGTCGGTGAGTTAAACACACTATCTACATTCAGTCTCTCTCTCTCCTCCATACAGCCTCTCTCTCTCTCCAGCCCCCCATCTCTCATCCAGCCTCTCGAGCTAAACTTTGTCTCGAGTTATATATCCTCAAGCAAGGCCAGAGCTTGACCAATCGATCTCAGGTATGGTCATCTCAATTCCAATTGGAACGAAACACTTTGCACACCTGTCACTCATTCTCTCGCAGCAAGCCCCGTTGCCAATTCCGTCTGTCAATCAATCTCCCCCTACCAAAATCGGAAGGCCAGTGGTCAGTTTCTACCTGTCCACATTCCTTAACCCAACTCTGTTCTCCTTTGCTGAGACAGTGAGTGACCTTGACATGCATTCATGTAGCTTTAAGCTTTAACATGTTCAGGCATCCTAAACTCCCCTTGCTCCGGCGGGAACTGTTACATTACCTCCCTAAACTACAGACCGAAACATGGATGGTCATTTTTTCATCTGGCAAATGACCACCATTTTCGTCTCTACTATCCAAATTGTAAACACTACTCCTGTTTACAACTTCACTCACATCGTACATGCATAAAAAGACATGTCATTTGATACATATAAACTTTTTGTAATACATACACAATCAATACAAGCAGAAGAAAAACACTGTGGCTGGGCGTTTTTACAACACAAACCAACACTTTTACATCGTTTTACCGTCAAATTCACCTAAGTCTGTCCCTGCGGGACCTTTAACTCATCAAAACAGAAACACCTTAAGGAATTCTCCTTACTCATTGAGGTCAATATACCTCGACCTGTTCCCGTGCCCGTGCCTTCCTCTAAGGACACGAACCTTCATTGTTACACACGACCAGTTCAGGTCAATTTTCTCAGGCGGTCTCATTACACGCCTGGCCGACGATTCACTTCATACTAACTCCTGTGAGGCCACGAACTTACGTGGGTTTATCCTCGGGCTAGTTATCATTGTCTCTCTTGACAGCTATCCCCTCTCAAAGAAAACAGCAAAATTCTTTATGTTTCCCACAAAAACGATATTTGACAACATATGTCATAGTCAATATTACAACTTCTGATCAATGTAGTCTTCTCTGCAAAGACTCCACATACATGTGATTCTGGAACTCGTGGTGACCTCTGTTTGCGGAGGCCTACAGTCTGGATGAGATATACTGCTCCGTAGATCACCTATATAACCTGTATCAAATACCTGTAAAAATGATGATTCAACAACAACAACAACAAAAAACCAACAAAACACAAGACAAATGCATTGCATACAATGTCGAAACCCAAACACTAAATACAAATGTCAAAATATTTGCATGCATACTCAGATATCAGTATTTCACTTTGATACTGTCAGGATATGTAATCATGTTTAAACAACAAAACAACAACAAAATAAAGAAAAATTCAATGCATACGATGTTGACCATACAACCCACTAAAAATGCAAGTAATACCATTCGTCAAAACCCAAACACCAAAAATATTTACACACATAAACATGACCAAGTGCCATCAACCTTCACTCCTGCTCGTGCCCCACAGATGAGCACCTGTTAATGCCCCCTTTAAAAGATACTAACTATGACTAAGTTCTACTAGACTATGTCACTAAACTATGACTAAGTTGTAATTTAATCAGATACTAAACTATGTCTGAGTCAAAAGTCAAAAACCGAATCGTCCACCTGTCGAATTACGTCATGCTGTAACCCTACTAGTCCAGGTGCAGTCTTTGTCCCGAGGAATCAAAACCGAGTGTTGTGATCTAACTAATTCACCGCTATTTCCCCAAATTCCCCGCATCAAAGCTACCTGGTCAGCTATTAACCGAAACATCGCGTCCACGTGTTACCCTGCGTCGCGTAATCATTACCTGGCGCATCCAGCTATCCTGCGTCTCTTGTTCGTTCCGTCCGTTTCTCTGGTCGGAAATGTCCCTTTGATCTCGGTCAGTCTTCGCTTCAGACTGACCGTCCGCTCATTGTCTGGCGTGTACTTGAGACAACGAATTCAAAGGAATTTTTAACATCTGGTCATTCCTCCTTCTCTATACCCTACCCCCTAATTATCCAAATCTCCGTTTCCCAAGGATAACGGTAGATGAAACAAATTTTATGCAAATGCATACATTAACTGGAGTTTCACATGATAGCCCATGTGTGTAAGTACTCCACACGACTTTACCTAATTCCATTTCTGATTTCCATGTTTTTGGCTAGCGTCAGTAAACATTGTATCAACCGTTCCTTATCACTACTGCTTATTTTAACCAGACTATGCGCTGCCCCATCAGCTGTCTCTGATTGCTGCGCGATTTCCTCCTGTAAAACGCCCATCGTCTGGTCTGTTTGTTTCACGGTTGTTTGGTTCGTACCTACCGGTTCTCTGGTAGTGTTACGTACACTTACATCGTCCGCTACTTCAGCCTTCCGTCCATCTGTATTCACTATTTGTGGGAAAGACCTTTCACACTGTTCGTTTGACTGTTGGCTTATCTCGAACTGAGATCTTTTCATCTTTGCTTCGATGACTGGTTCGCTGTCCTGGCTGTGGTTAACCTGTCTTTCCCTTTTCTTCGTTTTCCTTAGAAACTCTGTTCCTCTTTTGTTGGCTGCTGTTGGTGCGTCCGTTTCGCATTCCAACTGTGCGTCATTCCCACTTCCTTCCTCGGTGGCCGAAGGGTTGTCCCTTCTTTCGGTCTGTTCAACAACTTCTCCCGCATGGCTAGGTCCTGCCACCATTCCTCCTCCTCTCATTTCCTCTTTATCTGACGAATCTCCGACTATTTCCTTGTTCGATTCTTCGTCGACTTTAACTAATTTTCTACCAGGCTTGACCACAAGTTCCTGGTAAACTTGGCCCCTTTCAGCACGCCCGACCATGTTAATCGACGTAATACCCTCTTCCTGAATTCTAGGCCTACGCTGTCCAATGATGTAACATTTCATCTGGACCTCTGAGCGAACGTTTGTCTCGTTTGCATTGCGTAACCTGCCCTCCGTCGCTAACCTTTCTGGATACACAAAACCTGTATCTCTTTCTTTCTGTCCAACCGCCTCGTGCTCAAAGTCTCTTTGATAGCTCCTGTCCTGCCTCTCCATCTGTAACCGTGCAAAAGGCCTCTTGTGGGCTAAGAATCTGCCCGATTCAAACTTCTGCTCAGCCATTCCTCCTCCTCTCACTTGACTTGGCCTCTCCACCTGGGTCAAATTCCCCTTTTTGACACCTCTTTCCAGTCGTCCACACACGTCCGTCCTGAGATTTCCACCTCTGTCCCTCCACGGATCGGAATGTGGAACTTGGATGGGCTTCCTACTCACTTTCCTACCACTCTGTCCCCTTCTAAAATACTGGACCGTGTTTACACTTGTGATTTCTTGACTTCTTCTCTCCTTCCTAGCTGGTTTGAAAGCTCCGTTTTCAAACTGTTGCAACAGCTGTCGCAGCTTCCATTGGAGGTCTTTTTCCTGTCTTTCCAGCCGAATGACTCTGCTTGTTAGTTCTCTTAGCTGGTTTTGTAGTTGACATTTGTCCTCCCACTTATCGCTGACTGCAGCTAGTGCCATGAAAGGCTTGTTTTTGACAAACAGTCCTCCTCTTCTCCAGGAACTGTTAATATTCCGAAGAATATTAGGGCATCCGATAGACAAATGTCCAAAAGCTAGACAATGATAACATTGTTTAACATTGTCCAACCTCGACATATTGAATAAACCCGTCTGGCCCACCAAAAAAAAGTTATAACACTGTCAAGTACGCACAAAGTCTTGTCAATAATACAACAATGGGTGGTAAAAAAAATGTCACACTTACCAGTCAGATGATTGGAAAAGCTGTCTATGGTACTAACACTCTAACCACTAGCTACTCCTCTATTCCTAACTACACACACAAGTTATATATAACTGCGACACTTGTGTTAAACATGCAAATCAAGATCTATAGCTACACACGCAGTATATTTATAAATCTACCACGACTATCCGTGGTCAACAGGCACCAAAATAATAATAACGTGTAGCAGATCCTCTATTTCTTTGCCCTGGCCGTGATCTAACTTATAACATTCTCACACTCATCCGCATCATCTTGACCATACTCAGTAAATGACATATCACACATCAGGTGGCATATTTATTAAATCATACTCATATCATAGAATGAGTAGAGAAATTACAAACACAATATAATACATATCTTAACTAAACATTATACTAAAACGGGAATTGTAAGCATTAGCTATTGATGGAATTCCCAACTATCTAAAAACCCAGTTCTATTGCCTTGCAATTACATCCCACACACATCGCCTTAACTGCGTCTTCAACACACCTTATCAAATACTCTTCCTCACTGAAATCCCCTCAGGCGGGCGATCTCGACATAACTCGTTCACAATGTGTCCTTGCTTACAAACACACTTTCAGATTATCCATTAATGCAAAACTCACACACCTATTTGAGCGATCCTGTTCTATCACTAAACATTCGTCCAACCGTCAATCAATCGCTCCTCTATCTAAGTCGGTGAGTTAAACACACTATCTACATTCAGTCTCTCTCTCTCCTCCATACAGCCTCTCTCTCTCTCCAGCCCCCCATCTCTCATCCAGCCTCTCGAGCTAAACTTTGTCTCGAGTTATATATCCTCAAGCAAGGCCAGAGCTTGACCAATCGATCTCAGGTATGGTCATCTCAATTCCAATTGGAACGAAACACTTTGCACACCTGTCACTCATTCTCTCGCAGCAAGCCCCGTTGCCAATTCCGTCTGTCAATCAATCTCCCCCTACCAAAATCGGAAGGCCAGTGGTCAGTTTCTACCTGTCCACATTCCTTAACCCAACTCTGTTCTCCTTTGCTGAGACAGTGAGTGACCTTGACATGCATTCATGTAGCTTTAAGCTTTAACATGTTCAGGCATCCTAAACTCCCCTTGCTCCGGCGGGAACTGTTACAATGGCTCTACAGTCGCGGAAAAGTGTACAAGCTCTCGTGCATCTAAAAATATCAAATTGTCTGCTTCGAACACTGCACAGCGTGATGTGCTAAAGAAAATAAGTTGGAGAACCTTCTGCCTTGATACACTTGTGTGGAGATAGAACGACGAAACCAATCTAGTAACATGTAACAAAGATGAAACTTGTGCTGAGGATAAATGAGATATAAAAGGGCTAGCTAGCACAACCAGAAGAGGTTTGAGGTTACCATCAACAAATGCCACGGAAGGTCAGCCATCTTGCACTAGTATAAACAGGATAAGAGAACATTGATTACTGCGTGCTGGCCCGCATGCGCCCCCTAGCGACCGATGTTTTGTTTATGTTTACGTTTGTCGCTGCCAGCTTGTTATCAGAGTTTGGTTGTTACAAATACTTTCAATGTTCTGCCCTATCACAAGCTCTATATCTGCCTCTTTCTCTCTCTCTCTCTCTCTCTCTCTTTCTCTCTCTCTCTTTCTCTCTTTCTCTCTCTCTCTTTCTCTCTCTCTCTCTCTCTCTCTCTCACTCTTTCTATCATATTATCTTTTTTCTTCTCTTATTTCTAACAACTATCTCCGTCATTTTCTCCTTCTTTCTTCCTCTCTTCAAAACATCAATAACCTTATGTACCTCCGTTTATCTCCATCTCTAGCCTTCTTCTCTTCTTTCTCTCCCATGGTCCCTCATTTCTACCCCTCCACCTCCTCCAATGGTAATGTATATACCCATCTCTTCCTCCCTTGGTCTCTCATTTCTACCCCTCCACCTCCTCCAATGGTAATGTACATACCCATCGCTTCCTCCCATGGCCTGTCATATCTACCCCTCCACCTCCTCCAATGGTAATGTACATACCCATGGCTTCCTCCCATGGTCTCTCATTGCTCCCATCTATTCCCCTTCCCTATCCCTACCTGTTTGAGTGTATATTTTTATTTAACACTAATTTCCATCAAACTATATGCTTCTCCCAGCTCCTACTTTCTATTTTCACCCACCTCTCTCCATCTCGTGTGTAACCTCCATCTCCTCTACCCTGTCAGGTTCGTCTCTCTCCCCCCCCCCCCACCCAAACTACAACTAAGCTGTATTGCCCCTTCTTCTATTTATGTCTCTTAATATGTTCTCTTTCTATTAAATTATAATTTATAAATGAATGTCGTGACAGGCGAATAGAGAAGGTTGTGCGTTGAGCTAGCAATCTGACCATGTAATAACTATTACTTTTGAAACCGCTTTGCAGACAAATGGATTCAGAATTAATTACCTAAACGTTGGTTAGGGCTAATCAAGTACAATGTTGGACCTATACTCCACCCCCTGGAACGACAGCCCAAAGACAATGATTATGATGAATCATGAATTCATTATTAAAAAGAACAAACAACAAAATATCCCGTCCCAAAAGTCCCAAACATTTGGTAGTCTATATCCTATTTTTACAGACCAAAGAGAGGCAGTGGCACAGGAGAGCGACCAGGCTTGAATGTCTGTGAAAGGACTGACGAAGACCTTAAACGGGGTCTTTTTCCTGAACCTCACCGGCCTAGGTGCACAACATCAGTTGGGGAGGCAAGAATCGGATCAATAAAACGTCCAATGCAACATTTTTTTTTTGAGGGGGAGGGGGGGGGGGGAGGGAAGGGGTGACACTGTAATTAATAGTCACATGGTGAATGGTGACACTAGCACACACCTACACACCAGTACGAGAAACATAGCCACACTAGGACACACCTACACACCAGTACGAGAAACATAGCCACACTAGGACACACCTACACACCAGTACGAGAAACATAGCCACACTAGTACACACCTACACACCAGTACGAGATACATGGCCACATCAGGACACGGTACTGGCATTGTATTTGTTTTTTTTTTAAAAAAAAGATAACACAAACAGGAAATGAGGAGGCACTAGAAACACGATGCTAATTAACTCTGGGCTAAATCGATATCAGTATCAGAGATTGGTGAAGTGAGTATCGGTATCGACCCAGTACGTGATGACATCACGGTATTCCGGGAACATTAATTCACCCGTTGGTCACACACGTCCGACATCTGATAACAAATCTATTTGACCTGTCCGTTATATCCAGTTCTCTTTAGCTTTTGACAATTTCTCCATGCCACTACTCTACTGTCTATATCTGCTTCTTGTTTTATGAATTCTTTCACGTAATAATATGATATACAGTTTCTCTCATGCTATATAAATATTATATTATTGTCTATTGCCATGTAAATGTTATATTATTACCCATTATGTAAATGTTATATTATTGTCTGTTGGGATATTTTCATGTCTTTATATTGTCTGTTGTCATTCTAATGTAACATTATTATCTGTTGTTTGTTGTCATGTTTTTTCAGGGGATTCCGTGGCGAAGTGGTTAAGCCGTCGGCCTCGTGATTAGGTGGTGTGGGTTCGACGCCGGACTCCGCCGTCTTTTTCCCGGGTGCTTGATGCGGAATCTCCTGGATCTCGTAGTCACCCCCTAGTCGTCTTGTCCTTGACTTGCCACTGCGGTCGGGCGGCTCGAGACGAGAGAGTGAGGATAAAAAGTAGCGCACTAAAAAATTCGCTGGCAAAAAAATTATGCCAACATAGTTTACGATAGACAGCGGCATTTGCCTTGTTGTCATGTTCATATGGTAGTATGTCCTATTGTCATTTTAATGTTATATTATTATCATCTGTTTGCTTCATGTTTACCTCTTTGATGTAATATAACTTTATCTGTGTTGTAACAGTATTTTCCTTTTGCAACCTTACAATATTCCGTTTGCTGTTTTATATTAGTGTCTCATTAATGTTTTTATTGTTGCTTATTTGTTTGGTTTTCACTCTGAAACTTGTTGTGTATGTAGAACAATCAATTATGTTACCTTGATGTGACTCGTTGGACGAAACATGGGATGGACTGCCCAAACCAGATCGGCTGCAGAAGTGCAGAAGCTAATGCGTACACAATGTGCACATATACACGTGGAATAGAACAGACACACTAGAAGACAAATTGAAGACTTCTACCACACTTTGCTGTTGTTCGTAAGAGATGTTTTGGCTGCATATGGCAAGGTCACGCGGCGTTCAACGCACGTTAATGAAAACTGTTGGTTATAAATGGGCCTGAGGTATTTTCCTTCTATTATGACTATGTTTTTTTTCAATATCGTTTGGTGTTGGGGGTCCTAACTTGTGTTACAGGGTCTGGTGTCGAAGGCTCTCTCTCTGTAACATGGTCTGGTCTTGAGGGTCCTAATCTGTTGGGGGCCCTGTTCTATTTAATACTGGCTGTTGTTGGTGTCTTATCTTTTGTAATACGGTCCTTCTCCTATTGCTCATAATGTTTTATACGACGAATGCTTTCTACTATGTTTTGCGCCTAACAGTTCAATGCATTCGACTTCTGAGCAAATGTTTGTAATTGGATGACTTCTCACCAGGAACTACCTTGTAGTTTCGTGGACCCGAACGCGAGTCATTTGGTGTTCTGACATCAGATACGTTCTGCCCTCCTCACTTCCCCAGTAGGACTGTTATCACTGATAAGGACTGTGTAACAGTTCCCGCCGGAGCAGAGAGTTTAGGACAGGGGTGATATGGTTGATGATAAGAAAGAAGGTACCTGAACATGTTAAAACTTAAAGCTACCTGAATGCATGTCAAGGTCACTCACCGTCTCAACAAAGAAAAACAGAGTTGGGGCAAGGAATGTGGACAGGTGGGAGCTGACCACTGGTGTTCCGATTTGGGTAGGGGGAGAATGAGTGACAGACGAGATGGTAGCGGAGCTTGCTGCTATAGATGAGTGACAGGTGTGCAAAGTATTTCGTTCCAATAAGACTAAGTAGAGCCACCACCCCTGAGATCCATTGGTCAGCTTTGATACTGCTTTAGTATATATAACACAAGACAAAGTTTAGCTCAGGAGGCTGTATGGAGAGGAGAGGAGAGCGAGAGAGTGAATGTAGATAGAAGTCCGTTTAGCTCACGGATTTGATAGAGGAGCGATTGATAGACTGTTGTACGAATGTTAGTGATAGAACAGGATCGCTCTAATAGGTGTGTGAGTTTTGTATTAATAGATACTCTGAACGTATGTTGTAAGCAGGACACTTTGTGAACGAGGTATGTCCAGATCGCCCGCCTGAGGGGATTTGAGTGAGGAAGTTTTTGATAAGATGTGTTGAGGATGCAGTTAAAGAGATATGTGTGTGATGTGTGTGGCAATAGAACTGGGTTTTAGATAGTTGGGAATTCCATCAATAGCTAATGCTTAAAATTTCCGTTTGAGTTAATATGTATTTTAACATATATATATAATATATAAATACTTAGTTAAGATCATATGTATTGTATCGTGTTTGTAATTTCACTACTCATTTTTCTGATATGAGTATTATATAATAAATATGCCTTCTGCTGTGTGCTATATTATTTGCTGAGTGTGGTCATGGATGATGTGGACGAGTGTAATAATGTTCTGAGTTAGAATAACCCTAGGGCAAACAGTGGGATCTGAAACAACTGTCTGTCTTCCCAATTCCCCCATCCCGAAGGACTGCTAAATCTGATAAGGACTGTCTGTCCTTCTCATTCTCCCTTTGATAGATCAAACTGACAACCTAACCACTCTTTGTTTTTGAGTCTTTGACAAAACAGTCAGCGACAAAAGCAACTCCATCCACTTCGCTGGGTCTACAGCTGCCCTTCGCGCCATTTCCCAGTTTTGGTCACTAGTGGAGATACAAATACATCTTGCATTTCTTGCTAAACATCTTTTCTCCATGTTTGTCGACAAGGGTAGTAGGGAGAACCAGTTGCTGCTCTTGTTACAATTTGCAGATTAAGTTAGCGTTCTTAGTTCGACCCGTTCTTCGACAAGGGGAGGTCACTTGAACGGGTACCAACTCTGGATCCAGTCGTTCTGTCGCGGATGCGTGTCGTTCAGTGGGATAGTAGTCTGTCTGTTGTAGGGTTAACGTGTCGGACAGTGGGATAGTAGTCTGTCTGTTGTAGGGTTAACGTGTCGGACAGTGGGATAGTAGTCTGTCTGTTGTAGGGTTAACGTGTCGGACAGTGGGATAGTAGTCTGTCTGTTGTAGGGTTAACGTGTCGTTCAGTGGGATAGTAGTCTGTCTGTTGTAGGGTTAACGTGTCGGACAGTGGGATAGTAGTCTGTCTGTTGTAGGGTTAACGTGTCGGACAGTCGGATAGTAGTCTGTCTGTTGTATGATTAACATGTCGGACAGTGGGATAGTAGTCTGTCTGTTGTAGGGTTAACGTGTCGTACAGTGGGATAGTAGTCTGTCTGTTGTAGGGTTAACGTGTAGTACAGTGGGATAGTAGTTTGTCTGTTGTAGGGTTAACGTGTCGTACAGTGGGATAGTAGTCTGTCTGTTGTAGGGTTAACGTGTCGTACAGTGGGATAGTAGTCTGTCTGTTGTAGGGTTAACGTGTCGTACAGTGTAACAGTAGTATTTCTGTTGTAAGGTTAACGTGTTGTATAGTGTGATAGTAGTCTGTCTGTTGTAGGGTTAACGTGTTGTACAGTGGGATAGTAATATGCCTGTTGTAGGGTTAACGTGTTGTACAGTGTGATAGTAGTCTGTCTGTTGTAAGGTTAACGTGTCGTACAGTGTAACAGTAGTATGTCTGTTGTAGGGTTAACGTGTCGTACAGTGTAACAGTAGTATGTCTGTTGTAGGGTTAACGTGTCTTACAGTGGGATAGTAGCCTGTCTGTTGTAGGATTAACGAGTCGTACGGTGGGATAGTAGCCTGTCTGTTGTAGGATTAACGTTAAACAATATTAACTCATGTTTTGTTGAACACAACCGTCTAGCTCAAACAAGAGGGCCGCGGACAGCACTCGGCACGTCAACACATATCCTGTGACCACCAACAGAAATGGAATCACTAAGTCGGATGGGAGATAATCAAAACTTAAGACAAGAGGAGACAACTAAATGGAAACGTTTCCTAGCCAACAATTGCAATAAGTTTCACGAAAATCTATTAAATGAGAGACTAAGGTAGTCTGAGAACATTTGACAACACGGCAAATACTACAATGGCAACGGACAAATAAAAAATAGACATTAAACAATTTCATGTTGGAGAATAACAGAAAACCAACTGTTTCTATCAATGAGTCTTTCTCACGTACAATCCGATATTTTATCTCAGTAAAGATCTTGGCTCACTGAAATTGTCTTCCTACGGTTATTGAACAATAGACTATTATCTTCATGAGGCCCTTCAGCCATTTCATATAAATGGTGGTGCCATTCTGAGTGGGTCAGTTTGGCAGCCATGGTTTTTCTCTGTGATCTCTCGTAGCTATCGCACGAGGTTAACGCGCGAGGTAGTGGACGAGTTCATGTCAGGGCACACCATTGATAAACTAGGCCAGACAGGATATTGTGCAGACATGCTCACTGGAGTCAGCTAGAACAGTTTGGATGAGAGGACCTAAGCAAGACAGGACATTGTACAGACATGCTCACTTGAGTCAGGTAGAACAGTTTGGATGAGAAGAAAAATAAGATTGTCAAGTCGCTACTAGGTCTGAGGTGTCTGAAGTGATAATCACGAGTACCTGGATCTCAGTGCCAGTACCTTGGTCAACATTACTAGTACCCGAACACGTAATACCTGTACAAGTATCTCGAACTCCAGTACGAATACATAGATTCACTTTACCAGTACCTAGACCCACAGTACCAGCACATAGACACACACTACCAGTACCTAGATTCATAGTACCAGTACCAAGACACAGTTCATTAGTATGTAGACTCACAGTACCAGTACCTAGACTCACAGTACCAGTACCTAGACCCACAGTACCAGTGCCTAGCCCCACAGTACCAGTACCTAGACCCACATCACAGTACCTAGACTCACAATACCAGTACCTAGACCCACAGTACCAGTACCTATATTCATAGTAGAAGTACCAAGACCCAGTTCACCAGTATCTAGACCCACAGTACCAATATCTAGACTCAATGTACCAGTACCTGGACTCACGGTATCAGTACCAGGACCCATCACACCAGTACCTAGACCCACAACACCAGTACCTAGACCCACAACACCAGTACCTAGACCCACAACACCAGTACCAAGACCCACAACACCAGTACCTAGACCCACAACACCAGTACCTAGAACCACAACACCAGTACCTAGACCCACAACACCAGTATCTAGACCCACAACACCAGCAACTAGACCCACAACACCAGCAACTAGACCCACAACACCAGCAACTAGACCCACAACACCAGTACCTAGATCCACAACAACAGTACCTAGATCCACAACACCAGTACCTAGACCCACAACACCAGTACCTAGATCCACAACACCAGTACCTAGATCCACAACACCAGTACCTAGATCCACAACACCAGTACCTAGATCCACAACAGCAGTACATAGATCCACAACACCAGCAACTAGACCCACAACACCAGCAACTAGACCCACAACACCAGTACCTAGACCCACAACACCAGTACCTAGACCCACAGTACACATAACCAAGTAACGAACAACACGCGGTCAGCTGACTGCCGTGAACCAATCGACCAGCTCCAAATTTGTCAGCCGTTCATTATAGAAGCAAACAAAAACACGAAACTGGCTCGACTGTTTTTACAGTCACGCCTAGCGGTGTAGTGATAGATCTGCTTTGTTGGATGTGATGGGTATGGTTTAAGTTCAGTTACTAGCTAGGTACTGTACTTGTAATCATCTCGTTCCATGATTCTACGTCTCCTTTGTCCTCTTTCATCAACCAAAATTACGTTGCACTGTTTGTTTATGCAAATGGCTCAGTGCTTCTAATTCGAGCATGCGTTTTCGTCGGGTTTGCCTTCAATAGTCCTTCCCTGTCCCCTAGGATGTCTGATCCCTACCCTTCGGCCTGTACAGCTCGATAGACCTTGCTAGCTACCTACCGCTTGCATAATTGCTATGGTAACAGGGACATCAATCTCTCAACCATGACCATTTGATGACATTAGAGATAAGGATGTGTATACGATAACACGTATCCTTTCAGTACCTTGCCGACTACCGCAGGCGATCATTGCCAACTTACCTGCTTCACCACCATGAAGTTAAACATTAGATTCTTCCTCTTCCGTCAGATCTGCATTTGAAAACTAATTTTGTATTTTCTCATAATAAATGATAACTTGCTTCTTCTGGTTAAATGTGCAACTAACGTTTGTAGCTTTGAGTGGGTGCCATTGTTAGAATATTTCAAACACTCACTATTTCATCTTCTCATTAATGTCAAAATACGTCACATTCTCATTAATGTCAAAATACGTCACATTCTCATTAATGTCAAAATACGTCACATTCTCATTAATGTCAAAATACGTCACATTCTCATTAATGTCAAAATACGTCACATTCTCATTAATGTCAAAATACGTCACATTCTCATTAATGTCAAAATACGTCACATTCTCATTAATGTCAAAATACGTCACATTCTCATTAATGTCAAAATACGTCACATTCTCATTAATGTCAAAATACGTCACATTCTCATTAATACCATAATATTCCAACTTCACATTAAAGCTGTAATATTTCTTGTTAAAATGAAAGCCATAACATGTCCTCTTGTCCCCCTATAATATGTCCTATTGTCCCCTATAATATGTCCTCTTGTCCCCCTATAACATGTCCTCTTATCCTTCTATAACATGTCCTCTTGTCCCCCTATAATATGTCCTCTTGTCCCCCTATAACATGTCCTCTTGTCCCCCTATAACATGTCCTCTTATCCCCATATAACATGTCCTCTTGTCCCCCTATAACATGTCCTCTTATCCCCCTATAACATGTCCTCTTGTCCCCCTATAACATGTCCTCTTGTCCCCCTATAACATTTCCTCTTATCCCCTATAAAATGTCCTCTTGTCTCCCTATAAAATGTCCTCTTGTCTCCCTATAACATGTCCTCTTGTCCCCCTATAATATGTCCTGTTCTCTCCGCACACACACAGTCACGCACCTATGAGACAGTTACATTTTCACACAGTGACTAACAAGTATATACACGTCCACGCTGACTTCCCGCACGCAAGCGACTGCACATTCACACACATACACAAACACCTACAAATACACACTTTTTTCCACTCACAAACACAGCCAAACACACACACACCTGTATATTTCCACTCACACACACCTGAACATACCCACTGACACATATATTCACCTGCCCATAACCACATCTGCATATACCCAGCCATACATACACACACCTGCCCATACCCAGCCACACACACACCTGCACATACCCACTGATACATACATACACCTGCACATACCCACACCTGCACATACCCAGCCACACATACCCACACCTGCACATACCCAGCCACACACACAACTGCACATACCCAGCCACACACACACCTGCACATACCCAGCCACACACACACCTGCACATACCCAGCCACACACACACCTGCACATACCCAGCCACACACACCTGCACATACCCAGCCACACACACACCTGTACATACCCACTCATACACACACCCACACCTGCACATAGCCACTCACACACCTGCACATACCCACTCACACACACCTGCACATACCCAGCCACACACACCTGCACATACCCAGCCCCACACACCTGCACATACCCACTCACACACACCTGCACACACCCACTCACACACACCTGCACATACCCAGCCACACAAACACCTGCACATACCCAGCCACACATACACCTGCACATACCCACTCACACACACCTACACATACCCAGCCACACACACCTACACATACCCAGCCACACACACACCTGCACATACCCACTGATACATACATACACCTGCACATACCCACACCTGCACATACCCACACCTGCACATACCCAGCCACACACACACCTGCACATACCCACTGATACATACATACACCTGCACATACCCACACCTGCACATACCCAGCCACACATACCCACACCTGCACATACCCAGCAACACACACCTGCACATACCCAGCCACACACACCTGCACATACCCAGCAACACACACACCTGCAGATACCCCCACCTGCACATACCCACTCACACACACCTGCACATACCCACTCACATACACCTGCACATACCCAGCCACACACACCTGCACATACCCAGCCACACACACACCTGTACATACCCAGCCACACACACATCTGCACATACCCAGCCACACACACACCTGCACATACCCAGCCACACACACACCTGCACATACCTAGCCACACACACACCTGGATATACCCACTGATACATACATACACCTGCACATACCCCCACACACACATGCACATACCCACTGATACATATATACACGTGCACATACCCACACATTCACGTGCACATACCCACTCACACACACATAACCACTGATACATACATACAGCTGCACATACTCACTCTCACACACACACCTGCACATACCAACATACACACATGCACATACCAACACACACACATACCCGCACATACCCACATACACACATACCTAGACACACCCACACACACACACCTGCACATACCCACATACACACCTGCACATACCAACACACACACATACATGCACATACACACATACCTGCACATACCCACACATACCCGCATTCACACCTGCACATACCCACACACATACACACACCTGCACATACCCACACACACACACCTGCACATACCCACACACATACACACACCTGCACATACCCACAAACATACACACACCTGCACATACCCACACACACACACCTGCATATACACACACACACCTGCACATACCCACACCTGCACATACCCACACACACACACCTGCTCATGCACACACATACCTGCACATACCCACCCGCACCCACACACACACACCTGCACATACCCACCCACACCCACACACACACACCTGCACATACCCACCCAATTACACACACCTGCACATACCCACCCACACCCACACACATACACCTGCACATGCCCTCTCACAAACACACACCTGTACATACCCACACACACACACCTGCACATACCCCCCTCCCCCACACACCAGCACATACTCACACACACACACACACACACACCTACACATACCCTCTCACAAACACACACCTGTACATACCCATACACACACACCTGCACATACCCCCCTCCACCACACACCAGCACATACCCACACACACACACCTGCACATACCCACCCACACACACCTGCACATACACACACACACACACCTGCACATACCCCCCTTTCCACACACCTGCACATACCCACACACACACACAAGTGCACATACCCACCCACAGACACACATATACCTGCACATACCCCCACACACACACACTTGCACATGCCCATCCACACAAACACACACACACAAACCCACACAAACACACACACACCATCAATTGCTCACATCCACTGACACTGGAAGTGCACCATAATTAAGAACCGACAGAAGGACCATATTTCTCACAACCATTCTGCCGCTAATTAACTACACCGAATTCATTGAATGGGATTGTTCTGGTCAACCTATCCACTGGCAAACTTGGGACATGACACTCTAGACCAAACCTACACGAACCTGTTCTGGCCAACCTATCCACTGGCAAACTTGAGACCTGAAACCCTAGACCAAACCTACACAAACCTGTTCTGGCCAACCTATCCACTGGCAAACTTGAGACCTGAAACCCTAGACCAAGCCTACACGAACCTGTTCTGGCCAACCTATCCACTGGCAAACTTGAGACCTGAAACCATAGACCAAGCCCACACGAACCGCAAGAAGCCCATGGCGTTACCAAATACACGAATCGTAATAGTTAGCAAAGAAGCGAATATCATTGCATGTTCGAATACAATTTCGGACGCCTATGTGCATATTTGGTATGTATACCCCGGAACAGTGGATGAATGCAGCCATCATGGAAGAACAGATATATACCAACATTTTAGGATCAACCAGAGTGGTACTCGTGTTGACAAGAACTGAACACATGTAACCTTCTACACGTGCTGTACAAGGCAAATAAAGATGGTTGTGATTTGAGCTAATAACTTCGTCATGCGTAAGTATTCAGATTGAAATGGCTACTATAAAATGCATCTTCCGTAAAGGGGTCAGCTGATGCAGTGCGTCTATGCTTCACCTGGAGATCACACGTCAAACATAGCCTGTACGTCAGTCGATATTCCGTCCTGAATGAGAGAATCAAGTCAAAGTAAACCTGCAGCAATCTTCGCCGTTAGGGATGATGTTCTGGGGAGACTTCATTGTCTCAATGGTCATTGCAAGATCACTTCTTCGCTGGCTTTAATTCATTAACAGCAAGGCCTGGAACCCATTTACAGCTGGGTCGACTGGAGCGTGTCGATGACGGGGATTTAATTATTCGGTATCGCTACTACAAGTACAACGCTGCTCAGACACTGCGTTGTGAATTAGGTTATATGAATTAGGTTATGTGAATTAGGTTATGCAAATTTGGTTATGTGAATTTGGTTATATGAATTATTCTTATTTGAATTAGGTTATGTTAATTATGTAACATTTCCAGCTGAAGCATGGGCGTTAATGGCAGGGGTGATGAGGCCGGCGACTCTGGGAACAAAGGTTACCTGAATGTGTGTCAATCGCCATTTCCACACTAAGTCAATAAAGGAAAGAGAGGTTAGGGCGAGAATGTGTCTGGTACAAGTGGGGGTTAGTAGCTGACCACTCTGACGTTCCAATTTGGGTAGTGAGTGGGGGTGGGGTGGAGGGGAGGGGGGTTGGTGGCAGTCAGAGGCCGTCACGTTTTGCGACATGTAGAGTGACAGGAATTCTTAGAGATTCGTCCAATAACAACTGGCTGGAAGTAGATCCAAACTAGGCTGATGGCTAAGTCAGACAACCAACAGAAGACCACTTGACAGCCATGAAGTTGTTTGAGACTATATAATACTCGACAAAGATGAACTCAGGAGACTGGCCGGGAGAGAGAGAGAGAGAGAGAGAAAGAGAGAGAGAGAGAGAGAGAGAGAGAAAGAGAGAGAGAGAGAGAGAATGAATGTCATGGACTAGCTAACAGGTGACTAGCAGAGCAATCGAGAGGCTGCTACTAGCTAGCAGGCTTTTTAGAAGTTTGTGAGTATAGAATGTGTTGCAGTGTGACTAAACTAGCATACGCCTTCGAGTCTTGGTCAGGCGCTTTATAAGTGTGTGTGCTGGACACTCTGTGACTAGAGAAGATCTGAATGTCTGTAATATTGTGCAGGACATCGAGTGAACGATATGTGTTCTGAAGTATGTGTATGTACAGATCGACTGAGTATGTGACCATAAGTGAATACGTAATTTCGACTAGAAGGACGTGATCGAAGTATTAGTGAATGCACAGATCGCTAGATGGTAATTGATATAAAAGTAAATATGAATGGGACGTTTTTGTGAATGTACAGATCACCTGTCTGAAGGGATCTGAATGTGAACGACAGAGTACAGAATACGAGTTTGTGAGAGTGGGTTGAGTGTGCAGATAAGGGGAGAGGAGGGTTGTGGCTAGAACTAGCTTGAAGGAAAATGGAAGGGTTAACAAAAGCTAATGCTTAAAACTTCCGATGTAGTTAATATTGATATTAATATATATAATATGTAATCATTTAGTTCACATGTAGGCTGTTTTCTTTGTGCTAATATGTAAACGGCTGTTCTGTTTGCTAAATGTTGGTTTTGTTGATATTCATTTGATAAATCTGCTACCTGCCGTTTGATATGTTATTCGCTGTGTGTGGTCGTGGATGATGTGGATGCATGTTGTAACATTCCAGAAAGGTAACTACTGTGGAAACGCCTTATGCTGCCACAATTAGGTTGTGTGAATTTGGTTATGTGAATTTGGTTATGTGAATTTGGTTATGTGAATTTGGTTATGTGAATTTGGTTATGCTAATTTGGTTATGTTAATTTATTTATGTTAATTATGTTGTGTGTATTAGGTTATGTGAATTTTGTTATGTTAATTTGGTTATGTGAATTTATTTATTTTAATTATGTTGTGTGTATTAGGTTATGTGAATTTGGTTATGTTAATTAGGG
Source organism: Ariolimax columbianus (assembly GCA_036924085.1). Classification (NCBI taxonomy): domain Eukaryota; kingdom Metazoa; phylum Mollusca; class Gastropoda; order Stylommatophora; family Arionidae; genus Ariolimax; species Ariolimax columbianus. The sequence goes on from JAVGWX010000015.1 coordinate 68,299,382, forward strand.
TGTGTAAATTAGGTTATGGGAATGAGATTTATACGAACTAGGTTTATATGAATACGGTAATGTGAATTAAGTTATATGAATTAGGTTTTGACAATTAGGTAATGTGAATTATATTGTGAAAATTATGATACATGAATTAGTTTATATGAATTAGGTTGTGCAAATTAGGTTATTGTGACAGTTCCAGTCCCATGTGGAGCATACGCGTTTAGGGCAGGGGAGATTGAGCTGGCGGCTATGTTCGCTAAGCGTCAAAGAGTTGCCTGAGGCTATAGTAAGTACCGGATCACATGCCAAACCCCGGTCACCACACCAGGGTCCGCGCAGACCACGAGAAGTGAGAAGTGAACATTTAATACAACTGGAAAACGTGGCTAGTTTTAAGGATGGGTATCAGATTGACCATTCTGGTTTCAGGCGTAAGTGGAAGAGGAATAGATTGCTCATTAGTCAGGCTGTCACATTTAAAGTGACAGTGGACTATACAAATTACCACCAATGGGATCCTAGATTTGGTGGGACTAAATGAGAGTAATGGCTAACCAGCCAACTGGGGAGGACCTCGACAGTCATGTGGGGTTTCTAGAGCTAAGAAAAAAAAGTATATACAAGACAATGCACAGAGAAACTCGAGATTCGGAGAGAGAGAGAGAGAGAGAGAGAGAGAGAGAGAGAGAGCTTACGGGGTGGTTATCCCATCATACACCTAGAGCATACACGCTTAAAGGTGCAATTATAGACACCCTGTAAACAGTAAGCAAACGAGATCTGATCACAAGCGAGTGCAGTGTGCAGATTTGTCTCATCATGACCAGAGAGTTGATCTAGAAGGCTGTTCTCCATGACCATTTCATTGGTGTCTGTTGGAGGGATGGTTGCCCTATTACGATTAAAGGTAGTTGTCTCAGACACGGTGACTCGATAAGGAGTATGTGAATCCAGGGATTGCGTTCACAGTGGTTTGATTAAGGATTCTGTGAATTCTGGGGATTGCGTTCCCCGGCGGTTCGGACGACGTGGCTTGATTAAGAATTCTGTGAATTCTGGGAGTTGCGTTCCCCAGTGGTTCGGACACCGTGGCTTGATTAAGGATTCTGTGAATTCTGGGGATTGCGTTCCCCAGTGGTTCGGACAACGTGGCTTGATTAAGGATTCTGTGAATTCTGGGGATTGCGTTCCCCAGTGGTTCGGACAACTTGGCTTGATTAAGAATTCTGTGAATTCTGGGGATTGCGTTCCCCAGTGCTTGAACCCTCTGAGTTTGTTTCATGTATGATTTTTATTTAGTTAGTTCTTTTTGTTTGTTGACATTATGTAACAATTATTCATGCAAACAGATGATACTAAGTTGTCTTCGTGGTTAACGATAGTCTAAGTGTTTTCTGTAATTTAAGTTGTGTATCTGTTGTAAGTCAGTCAACTCTAAGATAACTCTCAAATAAGCCTAATCTGCTACATATAGATTATTGGTCCGCGTGACCAGGATATAATAAGCCTAACCTGCTACATTATGGGAATTATATTTTTAGACAATTAGCGTATGTGAATTAGGTCGTGTGAATTATGCTATTTAATTAGGTTATGCTAATTAGATTATGTGAATTAGATTAGACAAATATGGTTATGTGATTAAAGTAATGTTAATTTGGTTAACTGAATTAGGTCATGATAATTTGGTTAAATCATTATTTAATTATAAATGATAATAATACTGTGAGTAATAGAACACTATTGGTGTAACTTATGAGGTCCCCCTTCAAGTATTAAGGTCCTCTTCAGATTATAAGCTCTCCTTCAAATTATAAGGTTCCATTAAAATTATAAGGTCTCATTCAGATTATAAGGTCCCATTCAGATTATAAAGCTCCCCTTCAAATTATAAGGCCCACTTCAGATTATAAGCTCCCCTTCAAATTGTAAGCTCCCCTTCAAATTATAGGGTCACATTCAAATTATAAGGTCCCATTCAGATTATAAGGTCCCATTCATATTATAAGGCCCCCTTCAAATTATAAGGTCCCTTCAGATTATGAGGTCCCCTTCAGATTATGAGGTCCCTTCAGATTATAAGGTCCCTTCAGATTATAAGGTCCCTTCAGATTATGAGGCCCACTTCAGATTATGAGGTCCCTTCAGATTATGAGGTCCCTTCAGATTATGAGGTTCCCTTCAGATTATGAGACCTCCTTCAAACTATGATGTCCCTTTCAGATTGTGAGGCCCTAAACTTCATCTCATAATGGGCCTTAACATAACCGCATGACTTGGTCTGATAATACCATTACTTCCTGCTTCTGAATCTGGATCCCAGGTCTCAAAGTTTTGTCTAGTCTATTTATATTATTGCCATGTTTGGTATTTACCGCTTGCCATTATAACGTGTCGTTACGTCACGCCTTAATTGCCTGATTTTGTGTCTGACCTACCAGGGACAGACAAACAAACTCTCCAACGCACGCGCCATTAATTATCAGACACCATTGCCTCTAAACTCGTCCAAGACGCTCGCGGCACGCCATTAACTGCTGGACGATCGCCCGCTGTTGACGTTGTCTGTGACCGGGTTCTCATAGGTCAGTTACTGAAAAACACTAACCTTTAATGACGCTAGTTTAGGAAATCCCATGTTTTAAGGAGGAGAAGGGGGTGGGGGGGGGGGGGGGGGGGGCGGGGGGGGGGGGGAGGATGAAGAAGACGACGGAATAAATACAGGATCGGGAGGAGTGAAGAGAAGAAAGACGAGATGGACCTTTTGTTTGAAGGCCGCCGTCCAACTAAAAGTTACTTGGATACTTTTTTCCCTGCGCTGAAAGCATAGTTCGGACAGGAATGATTAATGGGACCAATATATCGCAGTGAATGAGCTTAATGGAGCCAGCGACTCAAAGATGGCTGCTGGCATCAGGGTCTGCGAACTATAGCTTGCTGCTTGCATCAGGGTCAGGTACCAAAAGCTGGCTGCTTGCATCAGGGTCAGCGAACCATAGCTGGCTGCTTGCATCAGGGTCAGGTACCAATAGCTGGCTGCTTGCATCAGGGTCAGGTACCTATAGCTGGCTGCTTGCGTCAGATTCAGCGAACCATAGGTGGCTGCCTGCATCAGGGTCAGGTACCAATAGCTGGCTGCTTGCATCAGGGTCAGCGAATCATAGCTGGCTGCTTGCGTCAATATCAGCGACTCATAGCTGGCTGCTTACATCAGGGTCAGGTACCAATAGCTGGCTGCTTGCATCAGGGTCAGCGACTCATAGCTGGCTGCTTGCATCAGGGTCAGCGAACCATAACTGACCAAGACTTTATTCCGTCTCAACGGGGCGACCCTGGAAACAGCCTACACTAGTCACAAGCGTATTCTGGCTAAGGAATAAGGATCGCAGTGGGAAGGCAAACCCGGTACTAAAGAAGGACAGAGGAAATCAGATGTGGTAGATCGAAAAGGGCCGAAATCGAAGCCTTTCTGTAAAATACCACACAGCGTCATTTCCAGGACGAACGCTGAGGAAGAAGAAGAAGAAGAAGAAGAAGAAGAAGAAGAAGAAGAAGAAGAAGAACGAGAAGAAGAAGAAGAATAAAACTAAGAAGAAAAAAAGAAGAAATGATTTGTCAAATATGTCATACATTATAATACAAACAACCATTCTACTTTTGCCGTGACCTTTGAACTACGACAAAAGAAGTGGTCAGTGACCAATAAAGTTTGATCCTTCGTACAATGCCCCAGTTCTGCTTCATGATTTTCATTCGGTCTTCAATGATTTCCTGCCAAATTGTTGTATTTCAATCTGTTCTTTGGTCTTTCTTTTAGGATCTACATGACGATTCAGATGAGGGTATCGGGGTCCTTTATCATCATGATCATGATCATCATCATCATCATCATATCCGTCTCTGTAGAAAGTGCGCGTGGCGTCTGTGAGTTTAGTCCAGCTCTGTCTTCTGTATCTCGACACTGTATGCTATGGCTGTAAATACTGATCCGAGAATGACAGTCCCTGTCACAGATCGTACAGTAATGCTGTGTAGGCCGGGTTGTCGGGGTGTCCCTGTCACAGATCGTACAGTAATGCTGTGTAGGCTGGCTTGTCGGGGTGTCCCTGTCACAGATCGTACAGTAATGCTGTGTAGGCTGGCTTGTCAGGGTGTCCCTGTCACAGATCGTACAGTAATGCTGTGTAGGCTGGCTTGTCGGGGTGTCCCTGTCACAGATCGTACAGTAATGCTGTGTAGGCTGGCTTGTCGGGGTGTCCCTGTCACAGATCGTACAGTAATGCTGTGTAGGCTGGCTTGTCGGGGTGTCCCTGTCACAGATCGTACAGTAATGCTGTGTAGGCTGGCTTGTCGGGGTGTCCCTGTCACAGATGGTGCAGTAATGCTGTGTAGACAGACTTTCTGGGGTATCCCCCAATCGCTTTCGTCGTTCTCTTTTCTCTGCAGACAAAAGTCTCTTCGAATGTCGGCAACCACTGCCTCCCTTACAACGGACTGTCTCCAAACAGCTCGATCATGATCAATCGTTTGACAGCTTTTGGATGGGATGTCTTCTAGAGAACAAGACGGTTCGGATGAGGGTATCGGGGCCTCCAGATTCTAGCGTTGCAAAGTTAGGATTATGCGCATGTTTTCTTGGTTATTACAGGTAAGTCGTTCTTGGTTGCCACAGGTAAACCATTCGTGATTAATACAGGTAGGCGGATCTTAATTGCCACAGGTAAGCGGATCTTGGTTGCCACAGGTAAACCGTTCTTGTTATTACATGTAAGCCGTTCTTGGTTGCCACAGGCAAGCGGATCTTGGTTGCCACCGGTAAGCGGATCTTGGTTGCCACAGGTAAACCGTTCTTGGTTACTACAGGTAAGCCGTTCTTGGTTGCCACATGCAAGGGGATCTTGGTTGCCACAGGTAAACCGTTCTTGGCTACTACAGGTAAGCGGATCTTAATTGAGCAATTTCAGAGCGGAGGCAGAGGCACTGAGGGCGGCAGTGGAAGTAATGGTGATACACAAAGAAAATGAAAGCCATATAGTCCTGCTTACAGATGCTCTCGCCGTAGACACAGCGCTAAAAAGCCAGAAAAACACTAAGCTTAATGACTTAAGAGCAGCACTCTGCCAACTGTGCCAGCAGTCCGCACCAAAAAGGGTAGTGGTACAGTGGGTCCCATCACACTGCAACATCCAAGGCAACGAGGAGGCAGACAGACTGGCAAAAGAAGGAGCAAGACTACCACAAACAGATACTAGTATGACGTACGAAGAGTCAAAACGGCTTATTAAAGCCAGATACATGACCAAATGGGAAACCGAACATACTGGTTACACCAAAAACGATGCCTATTGCCAGTTGAACCGAAGAGAGCAGGTCGTTGTCTTCAGACTTCGCACTGGCCACAATAGACCGAGGTACCACCTATTCAACAAATTGAAGATAGGTGGTACCGACGAATGCCCGTGCGGTACTGGTAAAATGACCGCTGAACATCTGCTGCAGAACTGCCCGACATACGAGGATCAGAGAGAGCAGATGTGGCCATCACCAGTGGAACTGCAAGACAAGCTCTATGGCAGTGTCGACAGCCTCAGGATGACCGCCGCTTTTTTCGAAAAAATAATGGTTACTGTCTGACTGCGTACGAAGAAGAAGAAGAAGAAGAAGAAGGATCTTGGTTGTCATATGTAAACTGTTCTTGGCTATTACATGTAAGCCGTTCTTGGCTATTACAAGTAAGCCGTTCTTGGCTATTACAGGTAAACCGTTCATGACTATTACAGGTAAGTCGTTCTTGGCTACGACAGGTAAACAGTTCCTGGCCGTTGATGGTGTTTGGATAGGATACGTGGTAACGTTTCTGAGGACAACTTGTGAGGAAAACAAAAATTAGGACATTTCATAGGACAAGGTAAATCTGCTCCCAACGCATAGAGTGGATATATTTCATTGACCTAGATCCAGTTGTTTCTGTAGCTGGCTGACCAGTTCCCTGTCATGGCTCCATGTTTTCCTTAGCCCTACATTATTTACTTTTTTACGACAGGGTAAGTCGAGGCCAGGGGTTTAGGCCAGGAATCGAGGCCAGTTGTTGAAGAGTACAGCTCTCGATTTTCAAGGCAATAGGTGTGATCCCTGTTACAGCCACGCTCAAGTCGACCCGGCTATAAATGGATAACTAGCTTACTGTCAGAGAAAGAAAGACCGCGACAAAGGACAACCCCAAGAAAAGGGAAATGATCATCCACTTCACGATATCACGTACAATAAAGTCTTCAACACTTCATCCCGACAGCTGTACTTGCTTTAACACTACTTTTAAAAATACAAGACAGATGTGTAAATTGTGCCAGTGAAAATAAATGATCAATGAAATGTGGAGTAATTAGGGACAGAGAGACAAGAAAAGCAATAATCAACAAAAGATGGTATAATTAGAGACAGAGCAACAAGAAAAGCTGTTCTGAGCTTAGTCAGTCATTGTAAAGGTGGGAGAGTCCAATCGAAGAGGCAGTTTTCCAGTAAACCCTGCTGCCGCCTGGGATAAAGTGTTAGAAGCTTAATTGAACAAGGTAGTACCTGCTTCGTGAAGTAGCGAGACTTGATTTCTGTGTCCTGCCTTATATCAAGTCAGTTACCAGTTGACAGTTGAATAGATGGAATCGGGTATATGGCAAGGAGCGAACACTATACGTTTACTGAAGAAAGCATGTATTCTAACCAATCGATCTACTTATAGAAAGAACAGCTGCCGAAGATGGATGTGTCGGACCGAAAGGTGCAAATATCGCAATCAAGCTGTAGGCTAGCGACACAACGCATTCCGTTCTCCGGACTATATTCTACTACTTGCTAAGCCCTGTTCAGGGCTTGGTAGCGGGAGATTGGGAACGAACGCAAAAGAAGAAGAAGAAGAAGAAGAAGAAGAGAACAATGAGTGATGGATCATATCGTTAGTAACGAACGTGAGAAGAAAGGCAACACACACATGGACAGACATAACGAGTAGATGAAGGATGTACGTTGGAGGTTCCCATAAACTCTCCACATCACTCTTAAGAGTGATGACAAGAAGGACAGTGTGTCCAGGGACCCAATCCAGGCTGTAGTGCTTCTCAAGTAGCCATAGTCGATGTGATCCTTTAAGTGACATACTTCTTTAACAGATGAAAGCGAGGTTATGGTTAGATAACAAGATTATTGTTAGATAAGAAAAATATGGTTAGGTAATAAAGATTATTGTTAGATGACAAGATTATGGTTATATAACAAAATTATCGTTGGATAACATAATTATTGTTAGATGACAATATTATTGTTAAATAACAAGTGTATGGTTAGATAACAAGATTATGGTCAGATAGCAAGATTATTGTTAGATAACAAAATTATGGTTAGATATCAAAATTATGGTTAGATTAAAAGATTATTATGCAATCAGCATGGTAAATAAAATAGAATAATTGGAACTGTAATTAGAAGAAGAAAAACTAGATATTATAGGGCTTACAGAATCATGGACATATAAGGACATTGTGGATAGCTGACTTGAAATAGAGGGATATACAATTTTAAGGAAAGATAGGGTACTTGGAGACAAGGCTAAGGGAGGTGGCGTTTTATTGTATTGTGCAAATTCAGTTAATATAACGATCAAAGTTTATTTATGATCTGGCAACAAAAATGAAAGTGTATGGAGAGAAAAAGAAAGTGGGGGTGAAAAAACAGTGGTTGGAGTGTGCTATAGATGTCCATCAAGTCAAAAAGAGGAAGATGAGGAACTGGTTAGTAGCATAGAAAAGGCAAGTGAAGGGAAAGTATTATTAATGGGGGATTTCAACTTTTCAGAAATAAAGTGGGATATGGCAGATTGTAGCACTTGTAGAGTCAAAACCTTTTGTTAAATGCATAAATGAAATTTTTTAAATTCAACATGTAGAAGCAGCCACCAGAGGCAAAAACACACTTGGCTTAGATTTTACTACAGAGGAAAATATGTGGATAACTAGATTTGTAGTTAAATGTAGAAGAGCTAAAAATAAAGCATGGAAAAGCATACAGAGGCAGGTAAATCACAAGAAACATATTAAAAATATTTAGACAAGCAAAACATAGTCCAGAAAGTGAATAAAAGAGCAAAAATAGACTAAAAAAACAAACTGGCATATAGGATCAAAACTGATTGTAAAAGCTTCTTTTCTTATGTTAGAAATAAACAAAGAACGAAAGACAAAGTAGGCCCTCTCATATATAGCAGAAGATAAATAATAAGTGAAAATGGGGAGGCAGCTAATCTACTCAATCAGTACTTTGGAACAGTCTACACAAAAGAGGACTGCTCCAAGATCACAGAGCCTATAGATATTTTCCAAAGTGACATTGATACAGCTGAGCAAAATCAATCTGTATTGCGGAGGAAATGGTTTAAAAAAAATTGGAGGGGTTGAAGGTGGATAAATGTCCAGGTCAAGATGGCATTCAACCAAAATCGCTGTTTGAAATTAGAGGCCAATTGGCAAAAACCATTGGCTATATTATGTTCTCAATCACTTACAAAAGGAATTGTTTCACGGGATTTGAGTGATCCCCTTATTCAAAAAGGGGAAAAAACCAGATCAAACAAATTATTGACCGGTGAGCTTTAACGAGCATGGTTTGTAAATTGTTAGAGTCAATAATCAAAGAAAACATTGTAATGCATTTAGAAAAGTTTAATCTAATCAGAAATAGTCAGCATGGGTTTACCAGAGGGAGATCATGCACAAATCTATTAGAATTCACGGAGGAGGTCACCAAAATGATAAATAAAGGGGAGCCAGTGGACGTTATTTATCTAGACTTTGCAAAAACCTTTGATAGAGTACTTCATCAAAGACTATTTAGAAAGTAAAAATCACATGGGATAGGTGGGGAAGTTGCCAAATGGATTACAAATTGGTTAACGGGAACAAGGCAAAGATATGACATAAAAATGAAGTACTCTGAGTGGTGTAAAATAAAACGTGGAGTGTCACAGGGCTCGGTTTTGGGACCAATATTGTTCTTGCTGTAGATACACGATTCTGACATTGATATCGTATCGATGATTGACAAATTCGCTGATGACACAAAACTGTGCAGTAGTGTCTCATCTAAAGCGGAGGTCGGATATATATAACATTCGAGAATGGTCTGCGAGCTGGCAAATGGAGTCTAATGTAGATAAATGTACAATCATCCACGTGGGTAGATCCAATATGGAACATAATTACAGAATGGGAGAGAACAATATTAGAAAGATAGATAAGGAAAGGGATCCATTGGGTTATAATAGATTATACAGGTAAGGTGAGTGAGCAAGTTCAGGTAGCAGTGAAAAAGGCAAATGCAATGTTATGTATGATACAAAGAAATATTAAACATAGGAGCAAAAAAGTGATAGTCAAACTGCCAAAAGCATTAGTAAGCCCTAGGTTGGAGTAATGTGTACAGGCGTGAGTCCATATCGTGGAGGAGATATAAATATGATGGAAAGGATACAAAGAAGAGCGACAACGCTGATAGTGGGATTTCAGAATTACAGGAGGAAAGACTCAGAAAAACCGGGGTACAGTGTCTTGAAAAGAGAAGAATTTGAGGTGACAATACAGGTTTATGAGATGATCAGAGGAACGGATAAACTAGACTATGACAATTTTTTTCTTCAAAATACAAACACCTACAAGCAAAAGAAGGGCAAATTAACTTAAGAATGGTGCAGATTAGATATTAGAGATTTATTTTTAGTCAGAGAGTTGTGAATGCTTGGAATGTATTGCCACAGGAAGTAGTGAAGGCAGGAACAATTACTGCATTTAAGAATAGATTGGATGCACATAGAGCAGGTTGCAATAGAGTCGTTAAGTTAAGTAAAATCGACTATTGTCGACGTTTATTCCGATTGGAGGAGTTCGCCTGCTAGATTTTGAGCACAGGCGATTATATTGTTCAAGCAGTCGTCCCGCAGTGTGCAGGTTAGATTTTTATTTTAACCTTGATTGAAACACCATAGGTATTAATGAGGTTTCAAACTCGTGCTCCGTGGTCAGGAGACCAATGTCCTAACCTCTCGCCCAAGCGCTCATCAACCACTTGGTTGTAGTCCTGGCATACCTCGGCATGATTGCATGTCACACTCACACTGAACGATGTGGACGATTGAGGGCTTCCAGAACCTCCTATCTTGTATGAGCTGATACTGATTATAAGTTTTGACCGTCTTCCTTTCAATGAATCCCCCCATCTTTGTCCATCACCTGTGCCCCCGCCAATCCCCCTTCCAGTATCGTCTTTCCTCTGCCCACAAAATGTGGTTTATCTCCTGTGGCCTCACCCCCCCCCCCAGTAAAGTACCACTGTGCCCTCGCAGTATCGTCTATTCCTCCCCACCCCCTCTAGTATCGTCTATCCCTATGCCCTCCCAGTATCTCGTCTTTGCCCTTCCTCCAAGTTTCGTCTACCCCCCACCCCCCTGTATCGTCTTTCCTCTTCCTTTAGTATCGACTACCCACTGTGCCCCTACCAGTATCATCTATCCCCTTGTATTCCCCAGTATCATCTATCCCCTTGTATCCCCCAGTATCATCTATCCCCTTGTATCCCCCAGTATCATCTATGCCCTTGTATCCCCCAGTATCATCTATCCCCTTGTATCCCCCAGTATCATCTATCCCCTTGTATCCCCCAGTATCATCTATCCCCTTGTATCCCCCAGTATCATCTATCCACTTGTATCCCCCAGTATCATCTATCCCCTTGTATCCCCCAGTATCATCTATCCCCTTGTATCCCCCAGTATCATCTATCCCCTTGTATCCCCCAGTATCATCTATCCCCTTGTATCCCCCAGTATCATCTATCCCCTTGTATCCCCCAGTATTATCTATCCCCTTGTATCCCCCAGTATCATCTATCCCCTTGTATCCCCCAGTATCATCTATCCCCTTGTATCCCCCAGTATCGTCTATCCCTTTGCCAATATCGACTACCCACTGTGCCCCTACCAGTATGTCTATCCCGCTGCTCCCCCCCCGAGCATTGGTTATCCTGTGCCTACCTCTCCAGTATCGTCTATCCCCTATACACCCCCTCCCCCACCAAAATTGTTCAAATTTCTACAGTCGACGCCAATCTGCCCGGTCTAACAAAAGCCCCCAAATAATAGTTTTATTTCTAATCGATAACAAAAGCCCCCAAATAATAGTTTTTGTTCTGATCGATAACAAAAGCCTCCCAGTTTAGCGCTAACAAGCAGAATGCCCTTACCTTGGTGAAGTCTCCGAACATAAAACCTTGTTCCAGCCCAACAAATACAACCAAGGGCATCAACAGCAGACACTTGGTGTCTTTAAGCATCTTGATGGTGGCTAAACACAGCTCCCAGGAAGACTGGGAGAACTCTGGGTCAGCCTCAGTTTTCCCCACATGAATTTGATCGAGAAGTGCAACTATGACAACTGCTGCCATGACCCCGCAGGCCAGGTAAGTGGTAAGCAGCATATACCGGGTCGAGTCTGAGACGGAAGCCGCTAGGTCATTGAGGTCGTTACTATAGGTACCGTCTGCATGTTGCGACGCTGAGTCTGAGCAAGTGCAAGTTTTGGCGCCACATTGACTTTTCTCGCTTTCTGCCGCAAGTGAGTTGGACATATCATGTGAAGAAAGCCTGTCCACAGACGAGTACGCCATTAATGACAAAACTTTTGAAAAATTTGTAATTGCACTTTCATCGTCAAAATCAAATATAGAATCTCGAGTGGCGTTCGTGAATGTGGCGGTTTCATTTTTGGTCAAGATTAGCGTTGAAATGAGGTTTCCCCAAATTTGGCTGCAACGGTAAAATCCGAAGAATACGCCCATGAATTGGTTGATGATGTCATCAGATTCGAAGACAATCCTTTTGTGTTGAGCGTACGTCAAGGCCAAGGTCGTGATGTACGTGGCCTGGGCGCTCCACATTGGCCCAGCCAGGGCTCCCAGGAGGACGCTCAGTGGGATGAGCAGGAAGTCACGTGGGTAGAAGTTGGCGGCAAAGTAGGCCGTGAACAATGAGAAGGCCAAGACCATAGTCCACTTGGTGGTCAGCCTGTTGATGAGCCAGGGTGCTAATAGGCACGACAGGACAGTCGTCCCATAGATAACGCTGAGGGAGACCATGCCGAGACCACCACGTGGGTGGAGACTACTTTGTAGGCTCTGAAACGGGAACAGATGGAGGCACATTATGTAGTCGTATTTGTATGTATATGTGTGCGTGTGTGTGTATGTATTTGTGTTGTCAGATAATGGTGTATCAAGTGTTAGTTATCATATGGCAGTGTATCAAGTGTTAGTTATCATATGGCAGTGTATCAAGTGTTAGTTATCATATGGCAGTGGATCAAGTTTAGTTAGTATATGATGTTATGTGTGTGTGTGTATTTGTAGGAGAGAGAGAGAGAGAGATAGCATGTGTGTACGCGTGTGTGCATCATTGGAAGGCGTACATGTACATGCATGTGTATGTGTTAACTATCGAGAGTGTATATGGATGTGTTTGTATTTGTATGTGATAGCATATGAGGAAAAATGTTTTGTATGTGTGTGTACCAGTGTATGTACATATATATATATATATATATATATATATATATATATATATATATATATATATATATATATATGTATGTATATATATATATATATATATATGAACGTGTGTGTGTATTTGTGTCTATAAATGTGTATGTATGTATTTATGTACATGTGTGTGTCTGTAAATGTGTGTGTGTGTATATGTGTGCATATGTGTTATTGTAAATTCCTTACAGTGTTAACACGCGCGCATAAATAGCATGTGTCTGCGCGTGTGTGTGTCTACATAGTAATTGTATGTTTGTGTATGTGTCTGCATGTGTGTGTGTCTACATAGCAATTGTATGTTTGTGTATGTGTCTGCGTTTGTGTGTGTCTAAGTAGTAATTGTATGTTTGTGTATGTGTCTGTGTGTGTGTCTAATTAGTCATTGTATGTTTGTGAATGTGTATGTGTGTGTGTCGAAATAGTACTTGTATGTTTGTGTATGTGTTTGTGTCTGTCTAAATGGTAATTGTATGTTTGTGTATGTGTCCGAGTGTATGTGTCTGTGTGTATGTGTCTGTGTGTATGTATCTAATTAGTCATTGTATGTTTGTGAATGTGTAGGTGTGTGTGTCTAAATAGTAATTGTATATTTGTGTATGTGTTTGTGTGTCTAAATAGTAATTATGTGTTTGTGTGTGTCTAAATGGTAATTGTATGTTTGTCCGTGTGTATGTGTGTGTGTCTGTGTGTATGTATCTAATTAGTCATTATATGTATGTGTCTGTGGGTGTGTCCAGTTAGTCATTATATGTTTGTGTATGTGTCTCTGTGTGTCTAAATAGTAATTGTATGTTTGTGTATGTGTCTGTGTGTATATGTCTGTGTGTGTATGTGTCTGTGTGTGTGTCTAAATGGTAATTTTATGTTTGTGTGTGTGTCTCTGTGTGTGTGTGTCTAAATGGTAATTGTATGTATGTGTCTGTGTGTGTTGTGTCTGTATGTGTATGTGTCTGTATGTGTGTGTGTCTGTGTATGTGTCTGTCTGTATGTGTGTATGTGTCTGTGTGTGTGTATGTGTCTGTGTGTGTATGTGTCTGTGTGTGTATGTGTGTGTGTGTGTGTGTGTGTGTGCGGGCACATGCGTGAAGAAATAAACGCAGACAACTGAAAATAATGATCACAGCAGAGAGATTCATTGAAGAATAGAGAATGCATGCAGACACAGATGTGGTTAGAAGGGATGTGACAAGCCACGAACAATTTGATAAATGGAAGGGATAAATGGGGCGAGGAAATTGAGAGAGATTGAGAGAGAGAAAAAGAGAGATTGAGAAAGAAAGAAAGAGAGAGTGAGAGAGAGAAAGAGAGATTGAGAGAGAGAGAAAGAGAGATTGAGACAGAGAAAGAGAGATTGAGTGACAGAAAGAGAGTGAGAGAAAGAGAGAGTGAGAGAGAGATTGAGAGAGAGAATGAGAGATATAGAGAGAAAGAGATAGAGATTGAGAGAGAAACAGAGTGAAAGATAGAGATAAAAAGCGAAAGAGAAAGAGAGATAGCGAAAGAGAGAGAAATGTAGCAACTCCAGTTGGCTAACCTACTGTAGCGGATGGTGCAAGTGGTCTGCACTAACTATATTCTCACTTCAAACAAATTAACTAAGACACTAATTTAAATAAAACACAACAATGAAACTTTATTTATACACGTTCACAACTGACTCCCCAATCTTCACTAAACATAAAACCTGTCTGGCTGTAAGAAATTATGAACTAAAGTGAACTAAAAGAAACTTGATTACGAACTACAACTTGATAGCCGAACCGTAACTTGATAGACTAATCGTAACTTGATAGCCGAGCTGTAACTTGATAGCCGAACCGTAACTTGATAGACGAATCGTAACTTCATAGCCGAGCTGCAACTTGATAGCTGAATCGTAACTTGATAGACGAATGGTAACTTCTTAGCCGAGCTGTAACTTGAAAGACGGGCTGTAACTTGATAGACGAGCTGTAACTTGATAGACGAGCTGTAACTTGGTAGTCGAGCTGTAACTTGATAGACGAGCTGTAACTTGGTAGTCGAGCTGTAACTTGATGAACTAACTGTAACTTGATAGACGAACTGTTATGTGGATTTCCACAGAATGGAAGTTCGTGTCTGTTTTACAACCCAGGGGATTCGTCCGTGGCCCTATTCTCCTCGTCGACGTTGGCTTGAAATGATCGTTGAAGCGTTGGATCACCGTGCTAGTCAAATATCTCTCTAGTTAGACGCTGGATCCCTGTGCTAGTCAAATATCTCTCTAGTTAGACGCTGGATCACCGTGCTAGTCAAATATCTCTCTAGTTAGACGCTGGATCGCTGTGCTAGTCAAATATCTCTATAGTTAGACGCTGGATTGCTGTGCTAGTCAAATATCTCTCTAGTTAGACGCTGGATCGCTGTGCTAGTCAAATATCTCTCTAGTTAGACGCTGGATTTTTAAAATACTTCTGTCAGACGTTGATTCTTGAAAAAATCTAGCTAGACACTGATTCTTGAGATAATTCTGCTAGACACTGTTTCTTGAGATAATTCTGCTAGACAATGTTTCTTGAGATAATTCTGCTAGACGCTGTTTCTTGAGATAATTCTGCTAGACGCTGATTATTGAAGTAATTCTGCTAGATGCCGATTCTTGAAATCATTCTGTTAAACGCTGTTTCTTGAGATAATTCTGCTAGATGCTGATTATTGAAGTAATTCTGCTAGATGCTGATTATTGAAATAATTCTGTTAGACGCTGTTTCTTGAGATAATTCTGCTAGATGCTGATTATTGAAGTAATTCTGCTAGATGCCGATTCTTGAAATAATTCTGTTAGATGCTGGATTCTCAGCAGCGATGCTAATAATAGTATCAAAGATGTCCAACTCGTGCGTGTTCCTCGTGACGCACTGCTATATCTGTTTCTAACACTTGCTATGTAAAACATCAAGTTCATAACTATTTACCTTTCCTTGATATGTTGCTGAACATCTGGACTCAGGTGGTGAAAGATTGTCTATCAAAACCTCTCTCTCTCTCTCTCTCTCTCTCTCTCTGTGCTCCCAAAATATATCTGCTTTCTCTTCATCGTTATCAAGACGGTCCTGTTCTCCTAGTTGCTCGCTGCTGACTGATGTCGACTTGTTCTCTCCGCGGCTCGCACCCGAATTAAATCTAGACTTTTCTCTCCGCCGTACCTGCATGGTGTCGACTTGTCTCTTCGCTATATGGCACTTGAATCATGTCAACCTGTCTCTCCGCTATTCGCTCTGGAATGATTATGATTTGGGCTCTACAAGCTATCTATATCCGCGGCTTTTTTCCAGATTTCGTACCTAGGTTTTTTCCTCCAAGAGATTTCAGAAAAACAAATTAATAGCATTCGTGGCTACTGATCATGCAGTAACAGGCGTCTAGGCGTTATGAAAGGTAACGTAGTTTTAACACCTGCGTGGTTTGGAAACCAACGCTATGTATTCCAAGCATTCCCATGTCCAGAATTGAGTACATCTGTACCGGCTAGTTTTGTTAATTTAATTCTATAAAAAACAATGAATGGCTACTGACTATCATGCTCTACTCCCAAACTTTCCAACTTTAATATAACATGTCTAAAATCATATCCCTAATAACGCAACTAAGATCTATTACAGAAAAAGAGAGCGAAAGAGAGAGAGAGAGAAAAGAAAGAGAAAGAGAGAAAAAGAGAGAGAGAAAGAGAAAAAAGAGAGAGAGGAAGAGCGAAATATGAATAAAATCAATAATTTAAGAAAATCAATCATAAGAACGCAAATGCAAAGAACCGGGGGAAGCAATTTGTGACCATCAACATCCATTTGTTCTAGCCGTTACTGTTGCTGAACGTGGTACTTGGGGGAGTTGGCATGGAGTATGATGCCTTACGTTCTCACAATCAAGTATACATGTAACCACTCTAGCATTACTCCTGACTTGACTAGAACAATGCCACAGCGTGGCCCTTCAGAGAACATGCTTTCTTCTGTATTTAGCGGCAAAAATATTCTATGGTCGTGTATCACGCACACATTGCTCTTTACCTGACTGCAACAATGACATATGGTCATTTACCTGACTGCAACAATGACATATGGTCATTTACCTGACTGCAACAATGACATATGGTCATTTACCACGCTCACATTGCCCTTTACCTGACTGAAACAATGACACGTCGTGAATGTTCACCAAAGAAACATTACCCCAAGCTTAACTAGAACAATTTCTAAATGTAATTGTTTATTTAGAATAAAATAAGAATACCAAGACAGGCCAGTGCTTGACTGGAACAATTTCACACATTAATCGTACATTTAAACAAAAATCAAGATTGCCTCCAACTAGATTTCAACAATGTCACATGACGCCAGTTTAATGTTCTGCTCCATGAAATAATGTGATTATTCGACAACATAAAGGAAAACTAATTTCAAGCACCACACATCGAATACACACCCGACAAAGACTAGGATAGTAGACATGACATGCCTGACATCAGTGTCTATCTTGTCCACTATTCTTCAGGTGATCGTTTCACACCTCCCCTGCCCTGAAAACGATTTTTAATAAATATTTCTAACGTAATTCATTTGGTCTTTGCGTTTTAGAAATCCACGTGGCGTCTGTATTATCAAATGTCGAGATGACGGAGTCATACAGGATAGTGGTGGGCACCTACAAGCATGCTCTTTGCTGCAATGATCTCTGATGCTGTACATGACGCTGCTACTGGCCTGCATACAAGGGAAACGGATGCAAGGTCGATTTTTCACTTCAAGACACCTGAAGTTCTACACCATGGCGAGTAAAGCCCCGAGCTTGGACCTCACCTTCGCTGACGATTGGTCCCTTAACTCCTGAACAGAACAAGACATTCGATCCACCATGACGGAGTTTACGACGCCATGCAGTAGCTTTGGTCTCATAAACAACACTTGAAAAACGGAAGTGCTCTTCTAGCATACTCCTGGGATGTAGTACATTGAACCAATCATTACCGCCGTACAGAACCAATATCTCCAGGCGGTCGCTAGTTTCACCTACCTGGGCAGCACCCTCGCTAGACAGTCCATGACTTCACCTACCTGGACAGCACTCTCGCTAGACAGTCCATAACTTCACCTACCTGGGCAGTACCTTCACTAATTCGATAGCTTCCCCTACCTGGGCAGCACCTTCGCTAGGCAGTCGATAGCTTCACCTACCTGGGCAGTACCTTCACTAAGTCGATTGTTTCACCTACTTGGGCAGCACCCTCGCTAGACAGTCGATAACATCACCTACCTGGGCAGCACCCTCACTAGATAGCTTCACCTACCTGGTCAGTACCCTCGCTAGTCAGTCGATATTTTCGCATACTTGAGCAGCACCCTCGCTAGACAGTCAATAGCTTCACCTACCTGGGCAGCACCGTCGCTAGACAGTCGATAACTTCACCTACCTGAGCAGCACCCTCACAAGACAGTCGATAACTTCACCTACCTGAGCAGCACCCTCACAAGACAGTCGATAACTTCACCTACCTGAGCAGCACCCTCACAAAACAGTCGATAACTTCACCTACCTGAGCAGCACCCTCACAAGACAGTCGATAACTTCACCTACCTGAGCAGCACCCTCACAAAACAGTCGATAACTTCACCTACCTGAGCAGCACCCTCACAAGACAGTCGATAACTTCACTACCTGAGCAGCACTCTCACAAGACAGTCGATAACTTCACCTACCTGGGCCGGACTCTCGCTAGACAGTCGATAACTTCACCTACCTGAGCAGCACCCTCACAAGACAGTCGATAACTTCACCTACCTGAGCAGCACCCTCACAAGACAGTCGATAACTTCACTACCTGAGCAGCACTCTCACAAGACAGTCGATAACTTCACCTACCTGGGCCGGACTCTCGCTAGACAGTCGATAACTTCACCTACCTGAGCAGCACCCTCGCAAGACAGTCGATAACTTCACCAACCTGAGCAGCATCCTCACAAAACAGTCGATAACTTCACCTACCTGAGCAGCAGCCTCACAAGACAGTCGATAACTTCACCTACTTGGGCCGGACTCTCGCTAGACAGTCGATAACTTCACCTACATGTGCAGCACCCTCGCAAGACAGTCGATAACTTCACCTACCTGGGGCGGACTCTCGCTAGAGAGGCGAATATCGTCTTTGAAGTTCACAGCATAATTTCAAAGACGCACCTGCGTGTGGAAGGCTGCAAGGTAAAACTGTATCGTGCTGTTGTGTTAACCACTCTACTACATGCCTGCAAAACATGGACAGTGTATAACAGACACGCCGTACAGCTAAATTGTTTTCAATTGAGATGTCTGCGTAGCCTGCTCAGAACCTGGTGGAAGTACGAAGTGCCTTACTCTGAGGTTCTAAGTCATCTAACATGTTGTGCATTCCTACGCTTCTGCAACAAGTCCAGATAAGATGGACGTGACATGTTGTTTGCATGCAGGAAGAGCGCATACCCAGACAACTGTTAAACAGTGAGTTCAGAACAGACATACACCCATTAAAGGAACAGAAGAAACGCTACAGGGACTCCTTAAACGTGTCTGTGAAAAGCTTCAACATTGGTGTTATTTCCTGGGAGTTTTTTGCACAGAATGACCCACCTGGTACGTAAGCATCAGCAAATCGCTGAGGGAAACTCCGACGAGGTGGCTCAGAGCAGACGTTGCGCCCGAGAGAACAGAACGCACGATGACTCCACAGCCGACTCACGAGAAGAAACCCCAGGGCGCGCCAAAGTTTGATGTGCCAGGATTGGTCTCTTTAGCCATATAAAAACACATCTCACAGCACAAGTTTAATGATGTCGCCATCTTTGCTAGCGATAGACAACTATTATATATAGGCCGACATACTTGGCTCTCTTGGGATTACCTTATGATGGATGTGAGGGTTGATGTTTGGAGGTGGTTCTGATCGCATTACGCTATGATGCATGTGAAGGTTGATGTTTGGAGGTGGTTCTGATCGCATTACGCTATGATGGATGTGAGGGTTGATGTTTGGAGGTGGTTCTGATCGCATTACGCTATGATGGATGTGAAGGTTGATGTTTGGAGGTGGTTCTGATCGCATTACGCTATGATGGATGTGAGGGTTGATGTTTGGAGGTGGTTCTGATCGCATTACGCTATGATGGATGTGAAGGTTGATGTTTGGAGGTGGTTCTGATCGCATTACGCTATGATGGATGTGAAGGTTGATGTTTGGAGGTGGTTCTGATCGCATTACGCTATGATGGATGTGATGGTTGATGTTTGGAGGTGGTTCTGATCGCATTACGCTATGATGGATGTGAAGGTTGATGTTTGGAGGTGGTTCTGATCGCATTACGCTATGATGGATGTGAAGGTTAATGTTTGGAGGTGGTTCTGATCGCATTACGCTATGATGGATGTGATGGTTGATGTTTGGAGGTGGTTCTGATCGCATTAAGCTATGATGGATGTGAAGGTTGATGTTTGGAGGTGGTTCTGATCGCATTACGCTATGATGGATGTGAAGGTTGATGTTTGGAGGTGGTTCTGATCGCATTACGCTATGATGGATGTGATGGTTGATGTTTGGAGGTGGTTCTGATCGCATTACGCTATGATGGATGTGAAGGTTGATGTTTGGAGGTGGTTCTGATCGCATTACGCTATGATGGATGTGAGGGTTGATGTTTGGAGGTGCTTCTGATCGCATTACGCTATGATGGATGTGATGGTTGCTCAATCGTGAGTTCACATTCTTTCTCTTCTAAACCCTTCTGACTGTTCATTACGCAGACTTCATGGCCCAGCAGTGAGACCACACAAGATATTGAGGCTCAGACTTCATGGCCCAGCAGTGAGACCACACACGATATTGAGGCTCAGACTTCAATCATGGCCCAGCAGTGAGACCACACAAGATATTGAGGCTCAGACTTCATGGCCCAGCAGTGAGACCACACAAGATATTGAGGCTCAGACTTCAATCATGGCCCAGCAGTGAGACCACACAAGATATTGAGGCTCAGACTTCAATCATGGCCCAGCAGTGAGACCACACAAGATATCGAAGCTCAGAATTCAATCCTGGCCCAGCAGTGAGACCATACAAAATATCGAGTCTCAGACTTCAATCATGGCCCAGCAGTGAGACTACACAAGATATTGAGGCTCAGACTTCAATCATGGCCCAGCAGTGAGACCACACAAGATATTGAGGCTCAGACTTCAATCATGGCCCAGCAGTGAGACCACACAAGATAATGAGGCTCAAACTTCAATCATGGCCCAGCAGTGAGACCACACAAGATAATGAGGTTCAGATTTCAATCATGGCCCAGCAGTGAGACCACACAAGATATTGAGGCTCAGACTTCAATCATGGCCCAGCAGTGAGACCACACACGATATTGAGGCTCAGACTTCATGGCCCAGCAGTGAGACCACACAAGATATTGAGGCGCAGACTTCAATCATGGCCCAGCAGTGAGACCACACAAGATATTGAGGCTCAGACTTCAATCATGGCCCAGCAGTGAGACCACACAAGATATTGGGGGTCAGACTTCAACCATGGCCCAGCAGTGAGACCACACACGATATTGAGGCTCAGACTTCATGGCCCAGCAGTGAGACCACACAAGATATTGAGGCGCAGACTTCAATCATGGCCCAGCAGTGAGACCACACAAGATATTGAGGCTCAGACTTCAATCATGGCCCAGCAGTGAGACCACACACGATATTGAGGCTCAGACTTCATGGCCCAGCAGTGAGACCACACAAGATATTGAGGCGCAGACTTCAATCATGGCCCAGCAGTGAGACCACACAAGATATTGAGGCTCAGACTTCAATCATGGCCCAGCAGTGAGACCACACAAGATAATGAGGCTCAGACTTCAATCATGGCCCAGCAGTGAGACCACACAAGATAATGAGGTTCAGATTTCAATCATGGCCCAGCAGTGAGACCACACAAGATATTGAGGCTCAGACTTCAATCCTGGCCCAGCAGTGACACCACACAAGATATCGAGGCTCAGAATTCAATCCTGGCCGAGCAGTGAGACCATACAAAATATTGAGGCTCAGACTTCAATCATGGCCCAGCAGTGAGACTACACAAGATATCGAGGCTCAGACTTCAATTATGGCCCAGCAGGGAGACCACACAAGATAATGAGGCTCAGACTTCAATCATGGTCTAGCAGCGGGTGTGCCTCTGTACTTTTCTGGGAGCGAGATAACAAATGCCTGCGTCCTGTCTCACAAGTGCTGCCATTTTTTTCACGAATAGAAATCCTGAAACAAGAAACCAGACGACCGACCTGGCAGTTTCAATGAGAGTCAATGAAATAAGAATAAGCCAGCTCTGAAATATTAGCTTGGTAAAGTGTGCAGGCAAATCAGCGGACACATAGATGGAGAGAAAGGGGGAGGGGAGAGAAAGAGAGAGGGGGGAGGAGAGGGAGGGTACAGAGAGAGGTAGTGTAAGAGGGAGAGAGGGCGCGAGAGATAGAAGTAGAGACATGGAGGTTAGAGAGAGGGAGAGAGAAAGGGAGGGAGAAGGATGGAGACGGGAAGGAGAAAGAGGGAGGGTAGAGTGAGAGGGAAGGAGAGAGGAGGAAGCAAGCGATAGATGTAGATACATTCAGGCTAGAGGGAGGGGGAGAGGGAAAGAGGGAAAATTACGAAATGAGGGAAAGAGGGATAGAGAAAGAAAGAGAGCGAGGGAGAAAGATAAAGGGACGGTAGAGAGAGACGGGAGAGAGTAATTGAGGGAAGATAGAGAGAAAGGGGGATATGGACAGATGGAGGGAAAGATAGAAAGGGTGGATAGAGAGAGGGATGGAGAGGTAGAAGAAGAGAGGGAGAGGGAAAGAGAGAGAGGGAGGAAGTTAGAGAGCGAATGAGAACGAGGGAGTGATATAGGAAAGGAGAGAGAGAGAAAGAGGGAAGGAGAGATAGATGTAAACGAGAGGGATTAGAGAAAGATGGTCAGTGAGAGAGAGAGAGAGGGAGAGAGAGAGAGAGGGAGAGAGAGAGAGAGAGCTGTGTCTAGACGAGATATTCATAAACCTGGACATGACGCAAGAAATGGACGCCTATTTATGAGTGCAGGGCGTTCCACGTTGTGAGTGTGATATCGTGCGTACTAGCGAGTGTGTTTATGAGTGTGCTATCGTGCGTGCTAGCGAGTGTGCTATCGTGCGTGCTAGCGAGTGTGCTATCGTGTGTGCTAGCGAGTGTGATTGTGCTATCGTGCGTGCTAGCGAGTGTGTTTATGAGTGTGCTTGTGAGTGTTTGTGAGTGTGTTTGTGAGTGTGTTTGTGAGTGTTTGTGAGTGTGTTTGTGAGTGTGTTTGTGAGTGTTTGTGAGTGTGTTTGTGAGTGAGTTTGTGAGTGTTTGTGAGTGTGTTTGTGAGTGTGTTTGTGAGTGTGTTTGTGAGTGTGTTTCTGAGTGTGTTTCTGAGTGTGTTTCTGAGTGTGTTTCTGTCTGTGAGCTATAACTGTCTGCGAATGTCTGTCTGATCGTTGCATAGTCTGTCTGTGATTGTTGTTCTCTGTGTGAGAGAGCAGAGGTGGGTTGTTGTTCTCTGTGTGAAAGCAGTGAAAAGTGCATCTGTAACTTACAGGTGAATAGTGCGTCTATTATCTGTACCACATCTGGGTCTATTCTTTCTGTATCATATTTTGGCTTTAGTTTCTGTTTCACATGTGGGCTGTAGTCTCTGTATCACATGTGGGCTATAGTTTCTGTATCACATGTGGGCTATAGTCTCTGTATCACATGTGGGCTATAGTTTCTGTATCACATGTGGGCTATAGTCTCTGTATCACATGTGGGCTATAGTTTATGTATCACATGTGGGCTATAGTTTCTGTATCACACGTGGGCTATAGTTTCTGTATCACATGTGGGCTATAGTTTCTGTTTCACATGTGGGCTATAGTTTCTGTTTCACATGTGGGCTAAAGTTTCTGTATCACATGTGGGCTAAAGTTTCTGTTTCGCATGTGGGCTATAGTTTCTGTTTCACATGTGGGCTAAAGTTTCTGTATCACATGTGGGCTAAAGTTTCTGTATCACACGTAAGAAATTTTGTAATGTTCGTTGCTACGATCCATCTGTCACACAGATTCTGTTTCTGGAACAACACCAACAATTGAACGAGTTTAAAAGCACGGATGTCTAGTCATTCTACAATAGAGTACACGAAAATAGATCATAAAAAGTAAGTTGTTGAACCTACCTGTAAGGACACAAAGCCTGTATAAATGAGCATGAAGGCCACGCTAATGGAAATGAGATTCTTAGCAGCTTTTGATGACGTCATAGCACGGACTTCCTTCATGGCTTTGGGGTTCTTTGGTAGAGTGTGGTACACGGCTATAGTGTAGGAATGGATAGTGCTCCGCCTGTGGATTGTGGATAAAGAGTTATCCTGTGTCATCGGCATAGAATGTTAGAGGAGGCTGTTTTTAAATGGTTCTTGAAAGGATATGCAGCTTGTCGGATACATTTTAAATACGTTGTGTTTTAAATAAGCGATATCACTGCATTCTGGGAAGATGCAAAGCTGCTGAACCTCTCTTGGCAAAGAGTAATGGGTTTGAAAAACTCATGGTTTCTGCAACTCGTTGGGTGTACACACTCTTGTTCCGTCCTCTCACTTGCAGTTTCCTGCTCGATATACAAGGCAAAGGTCGCCGTCCATCGCAGACGATGACGACATAATGTATTTGTTAGCCTTATTTTTAGTAAAGATTAACTTCTATACTTTTTCATCCTCACTCTCTCGTCTCGTGCCCCCCGACCCCAGTGGCAAGTCAAGGACAAGACGACTAGGTGGCGACTACGAGATGCAGGGGACTCTGCTTCAAGCACCCGTGAAAAAGACGGCGAAGTCCGAACCCACACCACCTGATCACGATGCCGACGGCTTTACCACTTCGCCACGGAATCCTCGATATACACATGATATCTAATACATGCAGAATGTGAATTACTTATTCATTGACTTCCGTGCCCTTATCCAGCCATTCAGCTTCGTCTATTTGGTTCATCCTCAGATCAAGGTCTCGGTTTCTCTTACATCCTCAGATCAAAGTCCTGGTTTTTCTGACATCCTCAGATCAAAGTCCTGGTTTTTCTGACATCCTCAGATCAAAGTCCTGATTTCTCTTACATCCTCAGATCAAAAGTCCTGGTTTTTCTGACATCCTCAGATCAAAGTCCCGGCCGTCTCTGACAAAAGACACCGTTGTCTGTAAGGCTGTTTATGATTGTTTGTTAGTTCCTTAACTCATGTTTCCCTTGTGGCAAGACGCATCCATCATCTAGAGGTCTGGTGTTCGAATTCCAGGCTGCCAACTACTGCACGTTCCTTTGTGTTGTTCGTTATGGATGTTACTCACGTGCAGATACATACTTGTCTTGTGCTCACAATCAAACATTCTTTGATTGATTTCAGTGTATCGCCCTAGTCACATTCAATCAGAAAGCATCTATTACCATCGTAGTCAACTTGAAAGAAAACTGTGTTGAAGGATCCCGCATCGCACGCTCTGTTTATATCAATCTGTCAGGATTGGTTCATGGGCACGATTACGGCAGAATTAGGAGCGGTATGGTTTCCGTTATAGTGTCAGTTGACAGTGTCTAAGTGATACGATTATAGTTTCATTTGACAGTATTCAGTTGGTAAGATTATAGTGTCATTTGGCAGTCTTTAATGGTTAAGATTATAGTGTCATTTGGCAATTTTCAGTTGGTAAGATTATAGTGTCATTTGGCAGTGTTTAATTGATAAGATTATAATGTCATTTGGCAGTGTTGCATCAATACGATTGTTGCATCGTATGGCAGTGTTACATTGCCTGTCGTGAACAGGACCACATGCTAGTAGTAATATAACATCAACCTTCAACTGGGACATACTATTGCAAGAGTGAATGCGACCGTGCAAAGTGGAGGAAGCCTGATGTCGTCATGCGATATAGTCATTGACTGCTTCGACAGCTTTCAGGCGATGAACGAGGGAGAATACGATAATAAACAAACATTGCCTTTCATTTGAAATGCTAAACATAAATCAAGAACAAACGAAATGAGAACACACGTCAGACGTTTAGTCAGACGTTTAGTCAGACGTTCACAGAGTTTTTTTTTTTTTTTTGCGTTCGCCTTATTTATCTGTTCCCCAAGGCGTGTGTGCGTTACACTGTGGTTTTTATTTTGCGCCTGTCGGCCCAGTGCATCCGACTCCAGCATGCATTTTATGTAAGGGTCTGCTTCCTCCTGCATTTTCTAAGGGTTTGCTTCCCCGGGGTAACGGCCGGTGCTGTGATGGGGATCAGACCCAGCACCTTTTGGTTGTGAGCCGTGCCACTTAACCACTAGGCCACGCCGTCCCCAGTTCACAGAGTTATAAGAAGACGTTCAAATAACAAGTTTGCTAATAGGAGAAGATTATTTTGAAAATCTACGCGGGAAATGTAAAGTTACACTTAACAAGAATTACAGAGGTAAATGAATGTCTTGGCAGAGTTGTAAAAATTACAGAGGTAAGTGAATGTCTTGGCAGAGTTGTGGAAATTACAGAGGTAAGTGAATGTCTTGGCAGAGTTGTGGAAATTACAGAGGTAAGTGAATGTCTTGGCAGAGTTGTA
>JAVGWX010000015.1:68328169-68338169 GCA_036924085.1 Ariolimax columbianus
TAGTGACAATCAACCACCAAGAATGGAGAATCTACAACGTATACGCTCACGTAGATCACCTCTTCGAGGATGTAAAGTGGGAATTTCTGTCGGACGTGTCAGTCGCAGAGCAAAAAGTGCCTCATTCCAGGTGACTTTAATGCTAGGTGCTCTTTAAATAATTCCATAGTAATGGCTGAACTCCCGGGCAACACATTTGATGATTGTACCATTGACAGGTGTGACAAGTTGAAATATCTCGTAGTGACATTTGATCGCAGTCTCTCCTATATGTGCCATGTCGACCATATCGTACAAAGATGCAAGAGAGGGTTAGGAGCACTCAAGATCATGGCTGCTGCCGACTTGGAACAACGCCTCCTGGTCATCCTATTTCGTCAGGTCGTGTTGTCTGTCATCGATTACGGACTAGGCATCCTCACACTATCAAGAACACGGTGTGAAAGGTTGGATCGGATCCAGAATGAAGGTATGCGACTGGTTCTGGGCTGCACTAGAGATACCCCGATTGTGATGATGAGGTGCATTCTGGGATTGTTATCGGTGAAATCCAGAAATAAACTAGCACAGGTCGAAGTCTATATGCGTATCACCACATACACTGGTACACTGGTCCCCTCTGTACAGTAGTACAAGGGATAGAGAATCAAGAGAGGGTCGCCATGGATGGCACAGGCTGAGACAATCGGACACGTCACCCCAGCTGAGACGATAGCCAAAGGGCAAGAATGGATCCACATTGGTGATAGAGTACCAGAGAGTCATCATAACCTTAGGCATCAGCATCCATACCCTACACTATTTGCTGAAATGACTGAGCATCTATAGGTATGCCCGGAGTGCAGTGACGTGGTTTTTTTAGAAACAGAAACAGAAAAGAAATGAACATCAGATGTGAAGAAGAGACTTCGTGTTTTGTGTTTGACCTACATTATAACATGTAAGAGAGGTTTGTCTGTCCTCGTGAACCTGACTTTCATCTATTGCTAGCAGGCACATTGAGAAAGTATGGTACGCCAAGTTATTTAGAATTAACATCCATGAAATCTGTGAAGACTCATAGGTGATCAGTCGCTCTCGATAAATAACAAGAGGCATTAGCCTGTTGAATGTACACAATACTTCTCATCCTCCAAGTCGTCATTGTCTGCTGGATGTTCAATTGTCCAATTCATCGATGTGCAGGTGTATGTTTATGTATTGAGGTACACCCATACACACACTCACAGGTACACATATACACCCATACACACACTACAAGGTACACACATACATCCATAGAGACACACACATACACCCACATATATATATGGTCAGCGGATACTTACTTCTGGTAAGACAGAACATACTGATAAGACATGATTAGGGCAGATAAAATATACATGTCAAGACACCCCCCCCCCCCCCCAATCACTTCCACGCAGGAAAAACATGTTCTAAGGCAGTAAGGCAGACTGACTAACGAGATGGGAGTTGGACGTGATCACCGTAGCTGAGAGCAGCGCGCACATTAAGGCAAACATAACAGAACCATCTGGAGGACTGGTCCATCTTCCCCAGCCAGCACGCTTGGGATGTGAGGAAAGCTATGGCAACACGCCACAGCGGTATTTTCAAGGCTAACAAAAGAGTAGTCATACGCATTATAGACATTCAGCAAAAACAACTTCTCACATTCCGTTTTCTTTACAATACTTCCTCATTTCATCTTTCCGCCCTTTGTTGTTAGTCTGTACTTGCCATCCCAGATAGGTTCACAGCCAGATTCGTTGTCCATATTTGTCATCTACACAACAGATTCACAGGACGTCAGATAAACTCAACTTTTAACGCAAACACTGCTCTGTCACTCAGGCTCCCAAGTTATGTAAGGTCGGGATAAACATCTGACACACACCAATAGTGAGTGACTTTGGAGTAGTCAGAAACGTATATTGAATTTGGTATTATCAGAGACGTGAGTTAGGCGCGTATAGTGACACGGGAGTTAGGCGCGTATAGTGACACGGACGTCCGACACGTATAGTGACACGGGAGTTAGGTGCGTATATTTAACATGCTACTGTCAGACACATAGATGTTCATTAGAGTAGTCAAAAACGTAAATTGATCTTGCTACAGTCAGACACATAGATGTTCATTAGAGTAGTCAGAAACGTATATTGATCTTGCTACAGTCAGACACATAGATGTTCATTAGAGTAGTCAGAAACGTATATTGATCTTGCTACAGCCAGACACATAGATGTTCATTAGAGTAGTCAGAAATGTATATTGATCTTGCTACAGCCAGACACATAGATATTCATTAGAGTAGTCAGAAACGTATATTGATCTTGCTACAGCCAGACACATAGATATTCCTTAGAGTAGTCAGAAACGTATATTGATCTTGCTACAGCCAGACATGTATAGTGGTCTTAAAACAGGCAGGCACGTATAGTAGTCTTAAAACAGGCAGACACGTATAGTAGACTTGAAACAGGCAAACACGTATAGTAGACTTGAAGCAGGCAAACACGTATAGTAGACTTAAAACACGCAGACACGTATAGTAGTCTTGAAGCAGGCAGACACATATAGTAGACTTGAAATAGGCAGACACGTATAGTAGACTTAAAACACGCAGACACGTATAGTAGTCTTGAAGCAGGCAGACACGTATAGTAGTCTTGAAGCAGGCAGACACGTATAGTAGACTTGAAATAGGCAGACACGTATAGTAGACTTAAAACACGCAGACACGTATAGTAGTCTTGAAGCAGGCAAACACGTATAGTTATCTTGAAGCAGGCAAACACGTATAGTAGACTTGAAACAGGCAGACACGTCTGGCAACTTTTGTACAATCAAACACGTATAGTGACGTTCGTCCAAAAAGACGTGAACATTGATTAGAAGCGGCATTGAGCAAAGGTAGCTTGAAATAACTCACCTTCTGTTTTTGCAGTTCAGGCTGTCTGCCCATTCTAGTGAGAGAGCTGAGTCAGATGGAGGAGCCGGGGGTGACAGGAGGAACCTCTCTCGAGGCTCTGGGGACGAGTTTGAGGATGTCATCTTCTTGCAACCTGCCATGACTTGTTTGTGTGACCTCCGCTTCACAGCGCCCTCTTCTGCCACACTTTACAGCAACAGCAGACTCTGTCTCCGCTAGTCTTTATGCATTTTTCACTCGGTTCTGTCCTAACCCAGAGCTGGAGATGAAGGCCGCAGTGCAGCGCGAGACTGTCTGGTTCTGGACCATCCTTCACGAGTCTTGCATGACTAACATACCTGGAATGAATATTTAAGGAGTGAAATGGTCATGTATGGTAGCGTTCATCAACAAGATATAATTAAGGCAATAGGGACTCAGGCATAGTGGACGAGAAGGAGAAACAGAGATAATGAATGAGACATAATGGCGGAGAAGGTAAAACAGAAAATAAATAAGAGGTGATGGTGGAGAAGGAGAAACATATAATGAATGAGAGATATTGACGGAGATGGAGAAACATAGATAGCGAATGACATATAATGGCGATGAAGGAAAAACAGAAACAATTATTTAGAGAGATAATGGTGAAGAAGGAGAAACAGAAATAATGAAGGAGATAATGACGGAGATGGAGAAGGCAGCCTATAGACCAGACAATAGACCGAAGAGGAAGCGCCATCAGATAGGACACCGGATATGCGACATTAAGCGACTCTAATGGACTGATTTATTGATAACGGTTTGTTTAGATTAAAAGAAAAGAAGAGAAAGAATGGAACAATAAATGGCGCAGAAAAAAAACACCTTTATTTGCTGCCGCTCTTTTTTGCTCGTGCAAAAATCAATTGGTGATATTGGGCTAGCTGCCTCCGATAAACATTTGGAATACGGTATAATGTTGACAACAAGCGATACAGAATGATTGTCTGTGCAGACAATTGGGACAGTCATAGTTTAGTACAGCTTTGTCTCAATTAAATACAGAACTGCAGACTAGCTTTATCACCGGCAGATGGGAATAGACAGTAATACATGAATATGATCAACGAATAACATAATTCTTCTCTTGTCCGCTTCTTGTTAAACACAGGACCGGGCCTCTAGATAGTACCGAGCGAGATCTTGCAGACATTCTCCGCCGAAGTACCATATGGGCTTGCGCAGACAGCCTCGCCCTAAGCACTGTGTAGGCTTGCGCAGACAGCCTCGCCCTAAGCACTGTGTGGGCTTGTGCAGACAGCCTCCATTGAGTACCATGTTAGCTCTTACAGACAGCCTCCATTGAGTACCATGTTAGCTCTTACAGACAGCCTCCATTGAGTACCATGTTAGCTCTTACAGACAGCCTCCATTGAGTACCATGTTAGCTCTTACAGACAGCCTCCATTGAGTACCATGTTAGCTCTTACAGACAGCTTCCATTGAGTACCATGTTAGCTCTTAAAGACAGCCTCCATTGAGTACCATGTTAGCTCTTACAGACAGCCTCCATTGAGTACCATGTTAGCTCTTACAGACAGACAGCCTCCATTGAGTACCATGTTAGTTCTTACAGACAGCCTCCATTGAGTACCATGTTAGCTCTTAAAGACAGCCTCCATTGAGTACCATGTTAGCTCTTACAGACAGCCTCCATTGAGTACCATGTTAGCTCTTACAGACAGCCTCCATTGAGTACCATGTTAGCTCTTACAGACAGCCTCCATTGAGTACCATGTTAGCTCTTACAGACAGCCTCCATTGAGTACCATGTTAGCTCTTACAGACAGCCTCCATTGAGTACCATGTTAGCTCTTACAGACAGCCTCCATTGAGTACCATGTTAGCTCTTACAGACAGCCTCCATTGAGTACCATGTTAGCTCTTACAGACAGCCTCCATTGAGTACCATGTTAGCTCTTACAGACAGCCTCCATTGAGTACCATGTTAGCTCTTACAGACAGCCTCCATTGAGTACCATGTTAGCTCTTACAGACAGCCTCCATTGAGTACCATGTTAGCTCTTACAGACAGCCTCCATTGAGTACCATGTTAGCTCTTACAGACAGCCTCCATTGAGTACCATGTTAGCTCTTACAGACAGCCTCCATTGAGTACCATGTTAGCTCTTACAGACAGCCTCCATTGAGTACCATGTTAGCTCTTACAGACAGCCTCCATTGAGTACCATGTTAGCTCTTACAGACAGCCTCCATTGAGTACCATGTTAGCTCTTACAGACAGCCTCCATTGAGTACCATGTTAGCTCTTACAGACAGCCTTGTTCTAATTACCATGTAGACTCCTGCAGACAGCTTTCGTTCAAGTACCGTGTGGAGTCTTGTAGGCCTACTAGCCAGCCTATCACCTCCCGCCCTAATCAGGCCTGCCTACCCTAGGCGACACATCTTCTGTTAACCTACTGATCTATCACCTCCCGCCATGTTCAGGCCTGCCTACCCTAGGCGACACATCTTTTGTTAGCCTGCTAGTGTATCACCTCTCGCCCTAATCAGGGATGCCTAATCAGGCGACCCATCTACCAGACACTGCTTCCGGAGATGAAGTATAAGAGACTTCATTGTAGTAGTCCTATGCTTTCTTCAGATGAGGTGAGTAATTTCTTCAGCGCTACCTTTCTGTCCCTAACAGTAAGCCAGGTACCCATTTACAGCTGGGGGAAGGGTGTGGTATAGATCATTATGTCATTAATATGAGAAGTGACGTAGCGCATAACGAATTAATGATTGTATAGCTGTGACAGTTCCAGATGGAGCATGGGCGTTTAGGGCAAGGGGAGATTGGGCTGATGATTCTAAGAAACACAAGTTACTTGAATGTGATGGACGAACTCAGGTTATGCAGGGTCAATCACAGTTTCGACACTAGGTCGTAATAGAAACGAGGGGTTATGTAGAAGACTTTGTCTGGTACAGGGGTGGTCAGACTTGACGGGGAGATGGGTTGGGGACATAGAATACTTACACGACAGACTACCACATTTAGAATGACAGTGACTCGTGGATAGACAGGCTACCACATTTAGAATGACAGGGACTCGTGGATAGACAGGCTACCACATTTAGAATGACAGTGACTCGTGGATAGACAGGCTACCACATTTAGAATGACAGTGACTCGTGGATAGACAGGCTACCACATTTAGAATGACAGTGACTCGTGGATAGACAGGCTACCACATTTAGAATGACAGTGACTCGTGGATAGACAGGCTACCACATTTAGAATGACAGTGACTCGTGGATAGACAGGCTACCACATTTAGAATGACAGTGACTCGTGGATAGACAGGCTACCACATTTATAATGACAGTGACTCGTGGATAGACAGGCTACCACATTTAGAATGACAGTGACTCGTGGATAGACAGGCTACCACATTTAGAATGACAGTGACTCGTGGATAGACAGGCTACCACATTTAGAATGACAGTGACTCGTGGATAGACAGGCTACCACATTTAGAATGACAGTGACTCGTGGATAGACAGGCTACCACATTTAGAATGACAGTGACTCGTGGATAGACAGGCTACCACATTTAGAATGACAGTGACTCGTGGATAGACAGGCTACCACATTTAGAATGACAGTGACTCGTGGATAGACAGGCTACCACATTTAGAATGACAGTGACTCGTGGATAGACAGGCTACCACATTTAGAATGACAGTGACTCGTGGATAGACAGGCTACCACATTTAGAATGACAGTGACTCGTGGATAGACAGGCTACCACATTTAGAATGACAGTGACTCGTGGATAGACAGGCTACCACATTTAGAATGACAGTGACTCGTGGATAGACAGGCTACCACATTTAGAATGACAGTGACTCGTGGATAGACAGGCTACCACATTTAGAATTGCAGTGACTCGTGGATAGACAGGCTACCACATTTAGAATGACAGTGACTCGTGGATAGACAGGCTACCACATTTAGAATGACAGTGACTCGTGGATAGACAGGCTACCACATTTAGAATGACAGTGACTTGTGGATAGACAGGCTACCACATTTAGAATGACAGTGACTCGTGGATAGACAGGCTACCACATTTAGAATGACAGTGACTCGTGGATAGACAGGCTACCACATTTAGAATGACAGTGACTCGTGGATAGACAGGCTACCACATTTAGAATGACAGTGACTCGTGGATAGACAGGCTACCACATTTAGAATGACAGTGACTTGTGGATAGACAGGCTACCACATTTAGAATGACAGTGACTCGTGGATAGACAGGCTACCACATTTAGAATGACAGTGACTCGTGGATAGACAGGCTACCACATTTAGAATGACAGTGACTCGTGGATAGACAGGCTACCACATTTAGAATGACAGTGACTCGTGGATAGACAGGCTACCACATTTAGAATGACAGTGACTCGTGGATAGACAGGCTACCAAATTTAGAATGACAGTGACTCGTGGATAGACAGGCTACCACATTTAGAATGACAGTGACTCGTGGATAGACAGGCTACCACATTTAGAATGACAGTGACTCGTGGATAGACAGGCTACCACATTTAGAATGACAGTGTCTCGTGGATAGACAGGCTATCACATTTAGAATGACAGTGACTCGTGGATAGACAGGCTACCACATTTAGAATGACAGTGACTGGTGGATAGACAGGCTACCACATTTAGAATGACAGTGACTCGTGGATAGACAGGCTACCACATTTAGAATGACAGTGACTCGTGGATAGACAGGCTACCACATTTAGAATGACAGTGACTTGTGGATAGACAGGCTACCACATTTAGAATGACAGTGACTCGTGGAAAGACAGGCTACCACATTTAAAATGACAGTGACTCGTGGATAGACAGGCTACCACATTTAGAATGACAGTGACTCGTGGATAGACAGGCTACCACATTTAGAATGACAGTGACTCGTGGATAGACAGGCTACCACATTTAGAATGTCAGTGACTCGTGGATAGACAGGCTACCACATTTAGAATGACAGTGACTCGTGGATAGACAGGCTACCACATTTAGAATGACAGTGACTCGTGGATAGACAGGCTACCACATTTAGAATGACAGTGACTCGTGGATAGACAGGCTACCACATTTAGAATGACAGTGACTCGTGGATAGACAGGCTACCACATTTAGAATGACAGTGACTCGTGGATAGACAGGCTACCACATTTAGAATGACAGTGACTCGTGGATAGACAGGCTACCACATTTAGAATGACAGTGACTCGTGGATAGACAGGCTACCACATTTAGAATGACAGTGACTCGTGGATAGACAGGCTACCACATTTAGAATGACAGTGACTCGTGGATAGACAGGCTACCACATTTAGAATGACAGTGACTCGTGGATAGACAGGCTACCACATTTAGAATGACAGTGACTCGTGGATAGACAGGCTACCACATTTAGAATGACAGTGACTCGTGGATAGACAGGCTACCACATTTAGAATGACAGTGACTCGTGGATAGACAGGCTACCACATTTAGAATGACAGTGACTCGTGGATAGACAGGCTACCACATTTAGAATGACAGTGACTCGTGGATAGACAGGCTACCACATTTAGAATGACAGTGACTCGTGGATAGACAGGCTACCACATTTAGAATGACAGTGACTCGTGGATAGACAGGCTACCACATTTAGAATGACAGTGACTCGTGGATAGACAGGCTACCACATTTAGAATGACAGTGACTCGTGGATAGACAGGCTACCACATTTAGAATGACAGTGACTCGTGGATAGACAGGCTACCACATTTAGAATGACAGTGACTCGTGGATAGACAGGCTACCACATTTAGAATGACAGTGACTCGTGGATAGACAGGCTACCACATTTAGAATGACAGTGACTCGTGGATAGACAGGCTACCACATTTAGAATGACAGTGACTCGTGGATAGACAGGCTACCACATTTAGAATGACAGTAACTCGTGGATAGACAGGCTACCACATTTAGAATGACAGTGACTCGTGGATAGACAGGCTACCACATTTAGAATGACAGTGACTCGTGGATAGACAGGCTACCACATTTAGAATTGCAGTGACTCGTGGATAGACAGGCTACCACATTTAGAATGACAGTGACTCGTGGATAGACAGGCTACCACATTTAGAATGACAGTGACTCGTGGATAGACAGGCTACCACATTTAGAATGACAGTGACTCGTGGATAGACAGGCTACCACATTTAGAATGACAGTGACTCGTGGATAGACAGGCTACCACATTTAGAATGACAGTGACTCGTGGATAGACAGGCTACCACATTTAGAATGACAGTGACTCGTGGATAGACAGGCTACCACATTTAGAATGACAGTGACTCGTGGATAGACAGGCTACCACATTTAGAATGACAGTGACTCGTGGATAGACAGGCTACCACATTTAGAATGACAGTGACTCGTGGATAGACAGGCTACCACATTTAGAATGACAGTGACTCGTGGATAGACAGGCTACCACATTTAGAATGACAGTGTCTCGTGGATAGACAGGCTATCACATTTAGAATGACAGTGACTCGTGGATAGACAGGCTACCACATTTAGAATGACAGTGACTGGTGGATAGACAGGCTACCACATTTAGAATGACAGTGACTCGTGGATAGACAGGCTACCACATTTAGAATGACAGTGACTCGTGGATAGACAGGCTACCACATTTAGAATGACAGTGACTTGTGGATAGACAGGCTACCACATTTAGAATGACAGTGACTCGTGGATAGACAGGCTACCACATTTAGAATGACAGTGACTCGTGGATAGACAGGCTACCACATTTAGAATGACAGTGACTCGTGGATAGACAGGCTACCACATTTAGAATGACAGTGACTCGTGGATAGACAGGCTACCACATTTAGAATGTCAGTGACTCGTGGATAGACAGGCTACCACATTTAGAATGACAGTGACTCGTGGATAGACAGGCTACCACATTTAGAATGACAGTGACTCGTGGATAGACAGGCTACCACATT